>CAUYRT010087111.1:0-34488 GCA_963574885.1 Lepilemur ruficaudatus | reverse complement strand
GGACTGTACACTAGTACAACTTCTGTGTAAGGTAATATGGAGATACCTCAAAGAGCTGAAAGTAGAACTACCATTTGATCCAGTAATCCCATTACTGGGCATTTACCCAAAGAACAGAAGACATTCTATAAAAAAGACATCTGCACGCGAATGTTTATAGCAGCACAATTCACAATTGCAAAAATGTAGAAATGACCCAAGTGCCCATCAATACAAAAGTGAATTATGAAAATGTGGTATATGTATACCATGGAGTTCTACTCAGCCACAAAAATCAATTGTGATATAGCACCTTTTGTATTTTCCTGGATAGAGCTGGAACCCATTCTACTAAGTGAAGTATCACAAGAATGGAAAAACAAGCACCACATGCACTCACCATCAAGTTGATATTAACTGATCAACACTTAAGTGAACATTTAGTAATAACATTCATTGGGCGTTGGGCAGATGGGAGGGTGCAGGAGGGGATGGGTATATTCACACGTAATGGGTAAGGTTCATATCACCTGGGGGGTGGACACGCTTGAAGCTCTGACTCTCTGTGGGGCAAAGGCAACATACATTACCTAAACATTTCTACCCTTGTAATATACTGAAATAAAAAAAAGTAATAAAAAAATAAAATCTTTTTTTTGACAACCCAAGCCCTCTCACGGTATATTAAATAATGGCAATTATTTTAGTTTTTTCGGCATTTTTTAAATAAAATGTAGTATATATCATTTCCCAAGAAATTTACTAACTGTAATTCTTCAGGATAAATAGTTTATTCTAGAATGGATTTTCAGTTGACTAGTATATAACAAGGTCATTAAAGAAAAATAAGGATGGACATAACATTTTCCTTTCTCTAGTCCTCAGAGAATACTTGTCCTGCATGATTTCCTCAAGATAATGGCAAATGGTTCATCAATGACATTTGACATTTTCTTAATTACCCTCAGGGCACATGACATGAGGATGTTCTGATTTGAATTCTTCCAATTTTTTCAGGAGATATTTCTCATTTCAGCCTGGTTCTCATTCCATGCTCCAGGCAACAGGTTTCTTCCAACACTAAAAGCTTTATTGCTGGCTATTATAAGTGTTTCTCCTTACCTGTCAAAGTATGGAAATTTCCTCTGACTTTCCCCCTTTTTTTTCCTTAATGTATTCCCAAACTTTTTTTTGTCCGGGGGATAAATTTTTTTTGGACAGTGTTAGGGACATCTTCTCTCTATTTCTGGCCTTCCATACATATAGGTTTTATTCGACATTTCAGCTTTTTCATCCAACTTTGAATTCTGTATGGTTTATATGTAATCTTCTCAATCAATGATCAATTATTAAATTTCAAGGCATATTTTCATGTTTAATTTTGTGATACAATGGTATTTGTTATCAAAATAAATTTCAAGTATGTGAAATTCTAAAATACTTTTCATTATACTCAGGCTATAATTTTGTCTGGACAAGGGAGAGTGCCAGAGTTTCATCAGAAACATTCCCTTCATGACGATAAAATTACTGGTTTTGGAAACCAGAAGATATGGGTTTAATTATGTCCATTTGAGACCCTATAAAAAATCTAATCACCCTTGTATTCTGTTTCAATATGTAAGAAACACAGCTAAGAATCTCTGCCCAGACTAACTCATAAAGGAGAGTGCATAGAAAAGCACTTTGTAGCTCATAAAGCTATAGACAAGTGTAATATATTCCTTTTTAAAATGCATTCTGTAAAGTACAAATAAGGAAAAGACACTTTCTAAGAAATTGAGAAAAACTGTTGAAGTCACGTTTTCCTAACTTGGATTTCTGTAGTGTTTATAGTTATCCTCTGGAAACTCTATTGTACAATTTATTTAGTCAGATGTTACAGGGGATAGGAAAGATCCTGCTTTTGTAGCTTTATAATGTAAAAATGGATAATCCCTATGTCATTCCCTAAGGGAGTAGGAGGCTATCAAAAGCTCTTCCCACACAACTCTCTCCAGCTGAGTTGATACATATACCTTTTCAGTTCAATGTCAAGCTCTCATTGAACTCGGTGTCAGTTGAACAGCTCCTCAAGTTTTCTTATAACTTTCATTGCTAGTTTGTTTGCTGGTGCTGCGTGCGATGCTGCCACTTGGTGTATTCTCATTTCCTCTGCCCAGGGCTAAAATTCTGGCACAAATATCAGATGATCAAAAAACCACGAAATGTCCAAGTCTTACTGGGAGGCTGTCACTCTTTAATATTTCACATTCTCATTACATGTTGTTAGGCCAGACATTGTATAATATAAAACAACATGAATAAGGGGTTTCAGAATGTCTTTAAAATAACAGATGAAGAGGAAAAGTGATAATATGTTCTAGATTTGATACATCTGCATTTTTGTGAAATTAAAATCAATGATTAAATAGCTAAAATGAAGTCATAAGTAAAACTAAATACAGTTTTTTTTTGGTTGTTGTTATGGACATGGTTTTTCTTTTTTCAAGATAATTATTTGGAATTTTATTATTTGTTGGATAAGTATTAATGCTAGGCTTTGAGTAATTCATTTGACTTCTTTCAAACTGCATCTTATAACCTGTAAAATGGGACTAGTAATATTTACCTGTTACAAATTCTATGACTAGTCATTGAGATATAATTCAGTAAAGCATTTTAAATGAATACAATAAATTATAATTGGCATATCTTTCATCCTCAGCAAGATGTATAGAATATATACAGACCAAATCTGTAGGCAAAAATGTAAGACACCGGGCTATTCTATCAAAGAACATAATATATAATTGTGGCCCAAAGAACTATTTATACTATACAAGAACAGAATACATAAACATATCTTTACTAAATTTTGTGGCTTAATCATTACAACCATATATACATGGAGATTAAGATCAATAACATCTAAAGTAGTAGGAAAAGTTCCACAGAGATTTTTTGAGAAGCTTGAGAGTATATAGCTTTGAGGTAGGCAAAGGGGTGGATGGAAAAACTCACAGGTAAATGAAGTAGCATTCATGAATGCATAAATGCAAAATTAGTGGGTCTATATAGGGGAAGGAGGATATTAAGTTGATAAACACAAAAATAACTATTTGGAAATAGAATTAAATATCTTTGCATAGGTAAGATGAAATCAGCTTAATACATTTAGTGGGATGAGAAAGATAAAATAAATGGGATTTTGAGGAATGGAACTCGTTAGAATTTTCCTGGATATTTTAGATTTAAAAATAAAGGAATAGTCTAGCAATGATGAGAAGAGATATTAGACTGAGGAAAGCAGTCTCATATGAACAGTAGACTCATAACCTATGAGTCTGTGGTACCTATATATGTTAGGACCGTGGTGTTACCCACTAAAGTATTAGTAGTGGAAATAGAGAAAATTAAAACACTTAACTCACAGGAAAACAAGAAGATAGCTAAGACTTAGCATCAGCTTTTGATATTGGCACAAACTAGAAAAAATCACATTATGACTCTTCCCTGAGAATTCCACCATTTCAATTTTAAGAAAATCTATTAAAAATAAACACTAGCTAATAGCCATGAAAAGAAAAATAGTTTACTGAAAAGGAAACATAGTGTGTATGTACTAAAAAGGAAGAATTTCTTTGTTTTGACAATGATGGACTGAAATGTTCAGACATTACCTGACTTTTTTTTTTTTTTGCTTCAGCCTGTGAAACTCTCATTGTCTGTCTCTCTGAGTAACCAAACAGGATTCAACAACATGAAGCCCTCAAAAGTTGGGGTATGGGCTCATTTTGCAAAATTGCTTTCTGCTAGATATACTTCTAAAAGCAGTTGTCAAATCAAACAAGGCTGCATTGACTACAAGCTATTGAAAGCAAAAAGACAAACATAAAATAAATGGTTGACCTGGCTTAGTATTGCAGTGAAGGGAAGCTACGCATGTCAGTCATGGCACCATACAATTCTCCCGGGAACAGACAAAACATATAGGAAGAGAAGGAAAAAATAAAAAAAAAACTAAAACCTGGAAAAGGATGTAAAGACCAAGGAAAGATATAAAACCCAGTGAAGACAAAAGGCAGGCACAACACAGTGGAAAAGACTGATTCATTTTTATATAATAGAAAATTCAAGCATTCATTTCCCCTTCCTTTCAAGTAGATCACCTTAAGGCCATGCTGGTTCACAGAAACAACTCAAAAAGCACAGCAGAGCAACAAGAGCATCTGATGAAGAAAGGAATCAATGAAGACAAGCTGGTTTAACTTTGAAGAATTATTAACCACCAGAAAAGTCAAAATGCTTAAGAAACAGGGAGATGTAAGTCAAAGAGGAGAGTGTGAAAGATTTATTTTTAAATCCAGTTGACATGCCAGTTTACCCAGTCAAGAACTAAGGTAATAGCTTAAAACATCTTGGGAACTTTTCTATGAAGTGTGGTAAAACAGGAATAGAAAGGGCTTGCCAGCTCTGCAGGTATTCACATACTTACTGAATCCCTAATTACCCAAAGGCATCTTTTTATTTTTTTTTAAATCTGATGATCTTTGTTCACTGCTGCTAAAAAATTTAATATTGCTTTAAAAGTCATACTGAATGGTTAAGATTAGAAAAAGCAATCCTTTCCGATGAGGGGTCTCTGTGTTTGCTTTCAATTATATCTTTTATGCAGCTGGACAACTGGCACTTCTTACTTAGAAACAAAGCTTGTGGCTATTTTCACCACATTTAAAAAGAGTTTTGAAAATGATTTAATCATAATAAAAGCCCAGAAAAATAATAACTTTACATTTAGCTTATAGGAGCATGGCAGAAGCAGCTTATGTACATATTTAACTCTATGAAGTAAGACAATGTGCTTGAAAATATAATGTTTCCTCAATTTGCTATTATTTTTCAGAAATATTAAATACCTAGTATATTAAATATGATAGGTATTTTCAGGAATATTAAATACCTATCATACATTACATTAAATTTTTAAGTATACTACATATGATTAAATTTAGTATCTTTGTGAAACATAGGTAAGAAAATAGATTGATAAACACCTACTCCACACACCCCAAACGTACGAAAATATACGAATTATAGCCCCTCTATATCCACAAAGCATTTTCGCCATCTCCCATATTTCTCCTGGGATCCATCACTTCCTCTGGAGTGATCAGGGGTATATATTCTTCTAAATCCACCTATTTTAGGTCAGGAGGACTTTGAGTATTCCTTCAGTGTTCCCTTGCCACTGCCACACATTTCTTCGTCACCATCCTCATATAAATCCCTGTTTCTTTTGGGCCTCATGTCTAGCTCTACCACCCTCTATACTCCTTCTGCTACTTGGTATTATCTACTAACCTCCTAGTCACTCCTCTTCAGTTTGGAGATGCATGGCCTGTGTTCTTGTCTATCTCAACACCAGTGTCTTCCTGGGTGACATAATTTTTCACAAGGATGATGCATACAACATCCCATATAGTCATCCACTTGAGAAAAAAAATTTCCCTCCATTACACTTAAGCTATATCCTTTTATGCCTAAAGACTGGAGCTTTATCATTTTCCCATATATACATATTTCATTGTTATACTTCTGAAATAAGAAACTATTCATCCCATTCTAACTAAAATTCCATATCCTTTTGGCTTCCTCAACTCGGTTACTCTCTCTTCAACTTTCTTGCTACCTAATAGTCTTCTCCAGTCCCATGATAGCACTGTTATCTTATTAAATCATTTTTCACTTTTTTAAACTTCTGATATTATTAAACTTCTGATAATAATAAGATATTATTTCAATAGTATCTTTATTGATTCTCAGCAGATGATTTGTATTCTTAATTCAAAGACAGTGAGGAAATAATTAAATGGAAAAACCTTCAACTTTCTTCCTTCAAACTGAAACATACATTTTCCTCCCTTATGGTTTTGTTTTTCTATTTTGTTTCTATATTCTTCTATTTGATGAATTTCTCCTCAGATGCTAGTCAGGTATTAGCTTTGATAGCCTGACCCCATCTCTCCATCCAATTGGAGTCAACTGCCTCTTCCTTTTGTTTCCAAAGCATCTTAGAATTCCTCTTTCTTTCAATATATCTACAAACCTATTGCAATAGCATATTAAATTAGCTGAACCCTTCACTCTACCTAGCAGATTCTAAACTATTGACTTGTATATATACACATATGTACATATATATAACATATGTATATGTGTACATATTTATATATATTAATAAGCATGTTGTTTTTGTTGTTAACATTCCAATAATTGATACACAGTTCATTCTAGGAGTGAATTAAGTCTTCACACTTCTTAATGAAGTCTTTATTCAAAAGAACATCATATGTTTAGTAGATTTTTTAGTACACTTTTAGATTTATAGGAAAATTGATAAAATATTCAAGTTCACAAAAGCTGAACACTCAATTTATATTATTATTAATATCTTATTTAATATAATATATTTGTTGCAATTAATGAATCAATATTAATACATTGTTTTCAAGTAAAGTTCACAGTTTACTCACACTCTCTTAGTCTCTTAGTTTTTACCCAATTTCCCTTTTCTGTTTTTTAGGTCCATCCAGGATAACACATTACGTTTAATTTAGTTTAGTAATGTCTCCTTAGGCTCCTTTTGACTGGAACTATTTCTCAGACTTCTCTTGTTTTTATGACCTTGACAATTTATCACCAGGCTGAGGTAGTGTTTGTTAGATTTTTCCACTACAAAGTTACTCCCTTGCCCCTTTTCCTTCTACTCTTGGAAAAATTAGCTATTCACAGCCCACACATAGCAAATGGGGACGTAGTCTCATTCCTTGAGGAAGAGTATCTACATAAAGGCATACCTCAGAGATATTGTGGGTTCTGTTCCAGAGCAGCAAATTAAGTGAATATTGCAATAAAACAAGTCATATTTTTTTGTTTTCCCAGTGCATATAAAATTTATATTTCTATTACACTGTAGTCTATTAAGCATGCAATATAATAATATTATGTGTAGCAATGTACATACCTTAATTTAAAAATACATGCTAAAATATCCTAACAATCATCTGAACCTTCAGCAAGTTGTAATCTTTTTCGCTGGGGGAGGGTTTTGCCTGGATGTTGATGGTTACTGACTGATCAGGGTGGGGGTTGTTGAATGTTGGCATAGCAGTGGAAAATTCTTAAAATAAGACAGTTATGAAGTTTGCCCCATCGATTGACTCTTTCTTTCATGAAAGATTTCTCTGTAGCCTACTAAGCTGTTTGATAGCATTTTACCCACAGTATAACTTCTTTCAAAATTGGAGCCAATCATCTCAAACCCTGCTGCTGCTTTATCAACTAGCTGTATATAATATTCGAAATCCTTTGTTGTCATTTTAACAGTGTTCACAGCATCTTCACAAGTAGATTCCATCTCAAAAAAATCACTTTATTTGCTCATTCATAAGAAGCAATTCCTCATCCATTCAAGTTTTATCTTGAGATTGCAACAATTCAGTGACATCTTCTGGCTCCATTTCTAACTCTAGTTCTCTTGCTATTCTGCCACATGTACAGTGACTTCCTCCACTGAAATATGAACCCTTCAAAATCAGTCATGAGGGTTGGAAACAACCGCCTTCCAAACTCCTGTTAATGTTGATATTTTGATCTCCTTCCATGATCTATGGAATCTAGAATGGTGAATCCTTCTCAGAAGTTTTCAGTTTACTTTTCCCACATCCAACAAAGGAGCAACTTCTACGGCAGCTATATCCTTACAAAATGTATTTTTTAAATAAGATCTGAAAGTCAAAATTACTCCTTGATCTATGGGATGCAGAATGGTTGTTTTATTAGAGGAAATAAAAGCAACAATAATCTCCCATACACTTTCCTCACAGCCAGGGTGTCCAGGTTCACTGTCAATGAGAAGTAGTATTTTGAAAGAAATATTTTTTTTCCTGAGGGCAGAGTAGATTTAGTATTATTCTTAAGGGCCCTAGGATTTTTGCAATAGAAAAGGAGAATTGATTTCAACTTAGAAAGTCATCAGCTGCGTTAGTCCCTTACAAGAGAGTCAGCATGTTCTTTGAAACTTTGAAGGCAGACACTGACTTTTTCTCTCTATCTATGAACATTCTAGTCGGTATCTTCTTCCAACAGACGGCTATTTTGTGTAAAATCTGTTGTTTAGTGTAGCTGCACTCATAATTACGTTAGTTAGATCTTCCGGATAACTTGCTGCATCTTCTATATCAGCTCTTGTTGCTTTGTCTTGCACTTTGATATTATGGAGACAGCTTCTTTCCTTAAACCTTATAAACCAACCTCTGCTAACTTCATACATTTCTTCTTTAGCCTCTTCACTTATCTAGGCCTTCATAGAGCTGAAGACAGTAAGGGCCTTGCTCTACATTAGGCTTTGGCTTAAGGGAATGCTTTCGCTGGTTTGATATTCTAGCAAGGCTATTGTAATTTTCTCCATATCAGCAATAAGTTTGCTTCACTTTATTATTTGTGTGTTCACTGGAGTAGCACTTTTAATTTCCTTCAATAACTTTTCCTTTGATTAGAAAACTTTTTTATCTTTAATTATTATGGATATATAATAGTTTATATCTTTATAGGCTATATGTGATGTTTTGATATAGGCATATAGTATGAATTAATCAAATCAGGGTAATTAGGGTATTCATCACCTCAGGTATTTAATATTTACAACTTAGTTAACAGGTACAAGAGGCCTAGCTTTTGGATTATCTCAGCTTTTGACATCCCTTCTCACTAACCTTAATCATTTCCAGCATTTCATTTAAAGTGAGAGATCTGCTACTCTTCCTTTCACTTGAATACTTAGAGGCCATTGTAAGGTTATTAATTGGCTTGATACCAACATTGTTGTGTCTCAGGAAATCAAGACACCTGAGTGAGGGAATGGGCTGGTCAGTGCAACAGTCAGACCACACAAAACATTTATCATTAAGTTTGTCCTCTTATATGGGTATAATCACTGGTACTACAAACAATTATAATAGTAACATCAAAGATGACTGATCACAGGCCAATATAACAGATATAATAACAATAAAATGTTTGAAACATTGCAAGAATTAACAAAACAAGACACAGAGACATGAAGTAAATATGTGCTGTTGAAAAATGGCACTGATGACTTGCTGAATGCAGGGATTCCACAAACCTTTGATTTGTAAAAAATGCAATATGTATATAAAGTGAAGCACAGTAAAATAAGATACACCAGTAAATTATTTGGAATTCTTCTGTATGGGGAATTTGTCTCTTCTCTGCCATTAGTTAATATATTTAGTCATTTGTTTATATTATTAAGGATTTATAGATACTTATAGGTTATAATCCACTATTATTCCATTTAATTCATTGTTTTATTCCATTTTTTTTTTTTTTTTGGCTTTTGGACTTCTTTTGTTTGGGCCTTATGCTACTTTGAAATACTCCCATTGTTGTGTCTATGTGTGTGTAATTTTGGGGGGGGCAGAGGAGCAGATTTCCAATTTTTTTTTTTTTTTTGGCATTACAAGATGCTCCATGCTCATCTTGAGTATTTACTTCACCTAGAATCAGCCACTTCTCCAAGGAGCCGTCTTATTTTTTCATTTGAGAATGGTATTAAAAACCAAGATTTGGGTGCAACATGTGCCTAGTACTCTCGGATATCTGTTCCTTATAGGCCCTCTGGTTGATGAGGCTAGAAAATAAATGTGTGTATACTAGCCTTTGTATGTTCACATATATATAAATATTTCTATATGCAATAATCTCTGTCTATATTGAGCTACACGTGAATTCTTGTCAACACTTCCAATACTAATTCGTGATCACATGGATTATTCCAGTCCCCTCCTTTGGCTTTTCTGTAAATTCACACTCCAACACAGAGAAACTTGGCTCCCACAATCTGCCATCCATTTATTTGCTTAAGTTTGCTATTTCAGTATGCATTTATATTAGTATAAAAATTGTCAGCCATTGTCCCTGTGGGAAACATCTTTATTTTCTAGAGTATAGGGCTTATGGCCTATTCCTGTTGTCTTTGTTCTTATGGACTCCATCAATTTTCAGATGAAGGCAGCTCTGTTACAATCTTTTCCCTGAAAAGTAGGACTCATGGAGAATGCTCTGAGTATATTTTTAAAAATGGTTCCTATCCCTGTCAGAAACATGAGAGTATTTTTCTTGACCCTTCAACATGAGAACCTGATGAGGTTCCTGGAGATAAGACCCATGAATATACGGGGGTTCCCCTAAGACTGAGGCCCTTCTGATTTTCACGTTCCCACATTAATCTGCACTCAGCCTCCAGTGATTTTTCAAAATTATCCTTTGTCTTCTTACCAAGTAAGCTACTTCAGTTAAGCAGATCTCAGTTGTGATTCTCTGCATTCAACTGTCACTCCAGATTTTGTGGTGGCAGTTTGGCTGTCTGATGAGTCCAAGAAAAATAGTTGATGTTCTCTATAATATTTGAGATGACCTTATAATAAAATATAGTTATTCATCTGAAATTCAAATTTAACTGGGAAGTATGAATATTTATTAACTAAAAAGCACATCCTGGGTGATACTCATCTTGTTTCCTGGCTAGGTAGTTGCTGAGTCACAGTTCATTCGATTTTATTCTGATACTACTACTTGGCTCTAACATGACGAGGGAGTTTTTAAAAATGTGCTCTGAGAAGCTAAGAGTATGTGTGGTACAATGTTGAGATATCTCAATGAATCAGTTCTATGTTTCTGAGTTTTTTTTATAAGTTAGATTGTTCTGCTATGAAAAACTGTGTGCCTGCCAAGAGATTTCGAAGGGTAGTAGTATGTCATGGCAAGACTTCTTAAACATAATGTGCAAAAGAATCCCTGGAGGATTTTGATAATATGCAGAATTTGATTCAGAAGTTCTGGAGTAAGGCCTGAAATTTTACATTTCTAATAAGCTCCATGTTAATGTCAAGGTTCAAGCCCCATATATCACACTATGCAGAAAGAATGCAGTTGAGCAGTATCCGGGTTGAATCAGTCCATGATCTGACTCTCAAAATCTCAGGTCCATAAACTTGGTCTTGTCAGCGTGATCTAGAACTACTAACCTAAATTTAGTCAAGCATAGCATATTGTTATACAAATCCAGAAGGCTATGCTCTAGGCCACACTGTTTCTCAATTTAATAAAATTTCAATCTCAATGTAATAAAACCTAGCACAGTTTTTGTCACTCCTCTACTTGAAGACCCCAAGGGCTTCCATTCCTCTCAGCATAAAAGCCAGTGTCCTCCAGATGGCAGCTGAGGCTCTGCATGACCTACCCCTCTCCATGCTCACACTCATTCACTCCTCTCCTGCTGCATTAGCTTCTCTGTTGTTCGCAGAGCACACCAGGCACTCTCCTGTTCCCCAACCTTGTTTGCTCACGCTTCCCTCTGACATCCACACAAAATCCTATCTCACCTCCTTTAAGATTTTTCTTTAAAAATGGACCTTTTCAGTGAGACTATCCTACCCATCACATTTTAAATTTCAACTCTTCACCATATACCCTAGACATTCCCTTAGTCTACTCTAATTTTTCTGTAACACTTATTTTCGATCATAGCATATACTTATTTGTTTTATTCATTGCCATTTGCCTATGTTCTTATGCTAGAATATAAGCTGCATGAAGGCAAGGTTGTATTACCATTGCTTTAAAGAGTTATTGGCTCATAGTATCTTACTACATGCTTTTTTATTTGTGTTGAATTTATTCGTGAGGAAGAATTTCTGAATGGAAAGTTTCTTAAGGGAGAAGGGGAAGTGCAAAGTCATAAAATATACTTAATCCATGAAAGTCTAATAAAGCATCCCTTGATCTTATTATGTTTCTAGGAACATGACTGTTCATTTTATTGTTCAATGTGCTTCTATATTAATGAGTGCTAGAAGCTCCTTTCCAAATATTTGTTTTCTCATTCATTCTTCTTTCTCCTTGACGGTCATTTACATTTTGTTCAATAAATGTTTTTCATGTTAGCACCACAGATTTAGCTATAGTTTGGAAGAATTTCATGTTTTTCATGTGGTCTAATAATTATTTGATATCCCATATGTATTGATGTTATTATGATCCAAATTCTCAGAAATGTGGGGACTTGTAGACTCAAATAAAATCATTTGTTTTGCATTCAACATCTGAAAATATGAGACAGTTAAAAGGATAAATTGTAAAAACTAAAGATGTAGAATTGTTATCTGTGTAATGCTCTCAATTATTGTAGAGAAGGAAAAATCAATAATAGGAGAGTCCATGGTAGATAGAGAAAATCCATGTAGCAAATCCAGAGTCACACTAATTGACTGTGTGGTATTATATTAGTTTATTCATCCCAATATTTTGAAAGGGCTAATGTTTAAAACACAATAATTGGAGCTAGTTGAGAAGAATAATGCTGGTCAAAAAAATTAAGGAAATAGAGATGGGATACAGATTTTCACAAGATAGGAAAGATGAAGATTACATAATAATATTGATTCTACAGAAATTTATCAAGCACATATTATGTTGCAGATATATGATTTTGCATATACTAACATGACAACTAAAATAGAAATTTAAAAAAATGAAAAGTACAAGAATATCCCAATACAGAAAAAATTCCATAAGCCTAAATTCCATGGCAAAGAAATCATATGGGACATTTTAACTTGTTTTTATACCCAAATGATTTTATAAATTTTTGGAATGAAAATTTTTTTATAATGGCTTTTCTTGAATCTCCATCAGCATACTCTTTATTAAGCTTTTTGTTAATTTTTATTATGCAGCAAAAACAATAATCAAAATTTAATTGGAAATAAAAAATTAACAATAACATTAATTGATATGATTAAAATACTTCCTTTTATACTTTTAAAGCTAAAGGTATGTATTTTAACATTAATTAAAATTTAAAAGACAGTCAAATTTTTATTATTATTCTGCTCTTGCCTATAATTATGTGTCTATCTCTAAAAACATATTTTGTGGAGTAATTTCCTAATGATCTATAAATTAGGCATTTGATCTTATATTTAATTATTTTTAATTTAAATGGAATAATACATTAAAAATTGCTTCTTTACTTTCCTCCATCAAACTCTGAAAAAGGCAAACATTAATAGTATGTTGTAAATCTATGTTCCATCTACTATAATGAATTAATATGTAATATCATAAGGAATTTTGGGGTTCCATGTAATGTTTCAAAGAACTGACTACTACCCCTTGTAATTTAGATGTCAAAGCATTGTTACTTGCCCTGGTTATATTCCATGTCTTGATCCACAATTCTTGTTTCTTCCTTAGGCAGGTTTTGTAGCATAAAATCATCAGCTGCCCTCTCTCCAATCCCAGCCACAACTAACTTGGATGAGAGCAGAAAATCTAACTTATAAGTTAGTCATCTCATTGTCACTGGACAAATAAAGATGAGGTAAATCAATCAGATTCTCTAATTCAGGGACTTAAATTCAAAATCTGCTAAAGAATTGTCTAGTTTGAAGTATGAAGAAAAAACAAAACATATGGAGACATGATTGGGTAGAATCATGTTGGATAGAATCATTTTGGGTAGAAAATGACATGTGACTCATTAGTAAAATTGACAGGAAAGCAAAACAGAATAAGTCAATTCACAGTGTGTTAAATGAAGCAGACATACACATCATCATTAAAATCATACTATTAGCAGAGGACTATAGAATTAAATGAATTAATAAATGTCAGTGAATCAGTGAATATCAGTGAATTTTTATTTTAAACATTCAATAAATGTTGTCTGGTTTTATTATTGTTTAACTAGTCAAACTTACTAGTAGCTGTCAATTATGACTAACTTTGGTTGTATATATATTGAAGTACTTCCATCTCGCAAAATATTACTTGCTACTGATCTATGCATTGGAAACAAAATAATTGTTTTTACAAATATGTTTAAATATGAGTACATACTTTCAGGTTAATAACCAAAATTGAAGTAGAGTTTCTTCTGGTTGCCTACCTGTTACCACTTGCTTTTACAGTACATGTTTTTCTGAGTCATTGTTTACCTAGCCTATTCAAAATTAAACTAGTTAATTCCCCCAACATCTTCTTCCCTTTGATGCAAAATCTTAGACAAAAGCACCACTAGGTGTCTTACTCTTCTAATTCAAAATACAGTATTTACCTTCAACTCCTCTTTGCCCCTCAAAATGATATCTAATCTGTTACCAGTGGTTTCAATTCCAACTTCAAATTTCATACTTTTAGACTCATTCCTACATCTACTCCCATAGTTCAGACATTACTTTCTATAGGTTGAAATATGGAAATAGCCATCTAGCTGGTTTATTACTTATATCTCTTCTCTAAAGTGAGCATTTGTGTGTGAACCTACATGTATCTGCCTGTTTGTGTGTGCATGAGACTAAAGAGAAACAACACAGATATATTCCCCAAACTCATGATATAAGCATGATATACTTATAAAGATGGCGGCTCTTGCTGCCTCTCACTTCTATTGTTCTATAAGGGCTACCATTCCTGGGTTTGCAAAAACCTAAGAGTGACTAACTGTGATAACACAATAAACATAATGAAAATCACCCCTCACTCTTTTCAACTTTTATTTGAAATAATGTTCCAGTCCCTAGGATCAGTCAATTTCTAGCTACAAGTCTGGGTCAAGTTTTAGATGAAAGAAAATGCTTCCTTCTTTGTAGATATTAGATTCTTATAACTCTTTCCTATGTTAAAATTATATTACCTATAATGATAATGCTCTAGAATTTCTGTAGTTGAGCAACGATTTGGATAAAATAGGCTTTTATGACAATAAGTACAAGAAATACACATTAAGAAGAATTTTCAATATTATTTCTGAGTTGAAAGCAATGAGACAGAGATGATAAGTTCCAAGTGATAAGGAGAATATATTTTAAAAATCTATCTCTGTATCATTTATACATTAACTACATATGCATACATGTCATATATATGTGTATACATACACATGCACACTCACATAATAGTATGAAATACCTGTTTCTTTTAGAGATTTGGTTCCTTCCCAACTCCCTCTGGCACAGTGGTAGATTTTATTAAGATAGTCATCACATTATATCATGGAAGACTACTGGCATGAGCAAGATTAATCTCACTGTCTTTGGGTAGTCACTCTAAGGAATGTAATGATCCACAGTTATCTATCCAAACTGACTGTAACAGAATATAAGATGCTCTTGTAAGGGTGGAAGATTATTAAATGCAGCAGGAAAGAAGGCCCAGGGAAAAGGAATTTCAGGGGCTCCATGTGAGGCTCTCTCCATGTGTACAAAATGGTGTATTTATTTCATCATTTTCTGAGTTTTCTTACAGCTAGCTGCTTCTTTTACTTAATTTTGACACTTTTAAGTAGAATGAGTATCTTTGGCAATTGCACCCAAAAATATTTACACAAAAAAGGCAAGAGGGATATATTTTGTCATTAAGGACTTCTCTGTACTGTTAAGAGGAAATAAGAGTGCTGGGGCTTCAGGAATGGGCTTGTGCTCCAGGGTAAAGGCAGCTGGTCCACTGGATACAGCAGTAAAAGTTCATGCATGTTCTCCAAAGGTGTTCCAACAAGCCACCTGGCAACTCAAAGCCTTACCCTTGGATCTGGGGATTACACCTAAGACTAAGAACAAAGATGAGTGTCCTTGTCAGTATGAAAGACTGAGCTAAGATGGAAAGGCCACCCTCCCATTTCAACCACACAGAATTGACAGGGGAAAAGAAATGCCACTATTGTACCAGGAAAATAGTACATATAAAAACATTTGATAAATTTTCTTTAAAATATTTTTTTTAATTCCAGTTGAAACCAAAAGTTAACTCCAAGTTAGAGCAGTGGGGGAGAATTGAAGGCAACAGCACACAGAAGCTGATGGGAGTTCTAAAAGTAGCCCTATGTGTTCAGGGAGCTGATACAGAGCTCCCTGCTCAAAGCTGGCAACAGGGAAATGTTGTGGATCTAGAAAACTCTATGATTGAGTTTGGAAATATATTATAGGAATATGCCACCTGACTAGGCCATAAGGAAAAAATCCTGCTAGAAATCTAAACCACAGGACTGTGCTGTTAATGATAAATGGTTCGAATGATAAATTCTTGTAAGTCATAGATTCTTGTGCCCTAGCTCACATATTTTTGGCTTCTATTTGTACTACTAGGGCTGTTGTGTCAGTTGTGACAAGTATAACCTGACTGTTACACTGGCCTCAGCTTTATTATACACCACTTGCTTTCTGCTCTGGGATTTGTCTATATGGGACACCTGTGAAAATCTACGCCCACATTCTGACTCATTCATAAACCTGGAAATTCAAGGTAATTAACACCCTTAGGGGTAATAATTGGCCAAGTGAGAGAAAAGGTTAATGTATAGATATTATTCTCTTGTGTTTCTTGTAAGCACAGTTGAAAGATTTAGCAAACAAAAACACTGGATGCCAAGTTAAATTAGAATTTCAGATGAAAATGAAATTTTATTACAAGTACACAGATAGTCTCTGGTTACAGACAACCCAACTTATGGAATTCCATACTTACAAATGGGCTCCCAACACTCCCCATAAAAATAATTTTAAATTAATAATTTGGGTACTAGATTCTCCAAGCATGTATGCAAACCCACATGTGTAAGTAGTTAATTGGTGCAGCGTCTTTATGCTAGTGGCTAGTCTCATTGTTTATAAGGTCAGTTACACACATCATCACTTTTGTCTTAACTTTGTATTCAATTTTGTGAGTGTCTGTTTACTCTTATGACTGTGCCTCCAAAGTAAAACTCCACTGCAAGTCTAGGTGAGCCTGCAGCAAAGAGAAAGATGATTACAGTGGAAACAAATGTAGAAATAATTAAGTATCTGGAGAAAGGCCAGACACCATCATTCATTGGGAATGCATTAGACTTCAGTTGCTGTACTATTGTAATAATTATAAAGGATAAAGTGCAAATAATGGAATATGTGAAAGGCAGTGCCCCAATGAAAGCATCAATTATTACTAAACCACATAGTGGATTAATTATTTAAATGGAAAGATAATTATTGATTTGGCTAGAAGATCAAAATAAGCGTAATATACCTACTAGCCTAGGAATTAAAAGAGAACAATATTTTTTGTAGCTTATTACAGTACAGGGGTATTATTATTATAGTACTACACTGTATTGTTATTAACACATATGAGCCATTATAGTATTGTTATCATTATTATTAATACCATATATGTGCTGTTTATCAGGGATCTGAGTTACATGCAAATTTGACCTAAGGATGTTCTCAGGAATGTATCTTGTCTGTAACTCAGGGACCACCTGTATTCCATGCAATATACTTATATTAAAACTGTTGTTTATCTGAAGGTAAAATTTAAATGTTGCACCTTCCAAGCCCACTTGAGAGAGCATTTCTATAACACATTCTAAATCAATCCTCAGTATGTCTCCAAAGAGGTAGAGTCCCAATTGCCCACAACTTGATAACCCATCTTTTAATTAACTTATCTCCTTTCTTATTTCATGTTGGTCAGTTCTGTATTTCTGTTACCAGGGATCAGCTCTCAAAACAAATTCACCACACACCAACCTTCTTTTCTTTAAGAGAAACCATAAAAATAATCACAGAAGGGTTACTCTCAGGAAGGTATTCTGGAACTAGATCACTCATTGGGAAGCAACAGTTAGGGTCTCCTTGCCAGTGGGGTGTGGATTGGTGATAATCCTTAGCATGAAATAGCAGTAGAGCTATTAAGATATTTTACATTTGATGACTTGGAATGAGGTACCCATGAAAAGTGAAGTCTTGAGTTATGTAGTATCTCTCCAAAAACTGCATAAAAGGTAATTTTTTAAATGAATTATTAAACTTGAAATTAAACAACAAAATATGTGCCCAAATCTCAAAGAATGTTGTAAAGGATGGTTGTCTTTATATCTATAATTGTTTTTGTTGTTGTTTAAAGCATAGTAGTCAAGTTTCACATTTCATAAAAAGGACCAATTTCCATCATACCATTTATAATACTTTCAAATGGGTCCTTTCCTCGGATTGCAGAGTGACCTCTACCATGTATTGTGTTCACACGTGTGTGTGTCTGCATTTGGGCTTTTTAAATCTATTCGGTTATTTTTGTCTTTCCCTGAACCAACATTGTGCTATTTTAATTATTATAGCTTAATAATGTATCTTTTATCTGGTAAAGAAAGTGTTTCCATGTTGTTATTTAAGAGAGAATATTGAATATTTTTGAAAAACAAACTTCTTTGTATTTTGGCTGTGAGTGCATTTAATCTATAAATCAGCTTGAGACGAATTTTATCTTTATATTATACTTTCAAATCCATAGATATGATGTGTTTGTCTATTTAATTAGGTCCTTTTAAATGCTTCTCAATAAAGTTTTAAGATTTTTTTCCCATGGAGGACTCCTACATACATTGTGATATTTCTTTCCAGACAATTTATATTTTTTATAATTATAAATAGTACCTTTCAAAATTTCATTTGTTAAATGCTTATTGCTAGCAGGTAGAAAATAAATAGATTTTTATATTGATTTTGTATCCAACATCATCGATAAACTTTCTCATTATATTAATAATTTTTCTGCGAAGCCTCAGATTTTCTCTGTACACAATATCTTCTACAAATAATAACAGTTGTACTTATTCCTTCAATTTCTTATATTTATCAATTGTTTTTCCTGCCTTACTTTACTGCCTGAGAGGTGCTAAATAGAAGTAGTGGATGTGGGTATTCTTGTCATATTCCTGTCTTTTTCATGGTCTCTCATAAAGGATGATGTTTGCTGTAAGTTTTCTATAGATATGTTTCAACAGATAATTTCATCTTCTAAGTTCTTTATGGATTTTTATCTTAAATATGCTGAATTCTCTAACTCTTTTCAGATGTTATCAATATAATTATTGGGCGGTTTTAATCTGCGAATTTATTGAATAGCAGGAAATACTTTTCTAATTTATATAATTTTACAGTCAATATTGTGAAAAGTCTAGACGTCTTACTCCATTAGGGCTGGTATAATAGAAATACCATAAACCGGGTGGCTTTTCAACAACAAACATTTATTTCTCACAGTTCTGGAGGCTGGGAAGTTCAAGACTGAGGTGTGAACAGATTTGGAGTCTGGTAAGGACCATTTTTCACATAGAGTGCTTTCTCCCTGCATCTTCACATGGCGGAAGTGAAGAACAAATTCACCTGCACCTGTTTTACAAGGGCACTGCCCTCATGACTTAATCACCTCCCAAAGGCTCTACCTCTTAATAACATCACATTGGGGGTAAGTTTCAACATTTGAATTTTAGGGGGAAAAGGGACACAAACATTCACACTATAGTACAGAATCTCTCCAAATTGAATTGTAGATAAAATGCAATTCTAATCAAAATTCCATCAAGCATTTTGGAGAAATTGGCAAGGTATTTATAAAATGCATATGAGAATGCAAATTACCTAAGACATCCAGAGCAATTTTATAAAAATTGGAAATAAAAACTATTTTTTAAAATAATTTATTCCCATATTTCCTAGAACTATCCATTCTATGAGGTCACTGGAGGCTTCCTTTGTATCTTTGTGTGAAGTGATTTTCTGCACCCAAAGGTTGTTCTCCATTTTGCAGGGGAGATGAGGATAGCAAAGGAATTGATGTTCCAGGAGCTACCCTGGACCTGCACTTCCCCATCCCTAGCATTTCTCCAGGTCTCTTCCCAAGTGAATTTCGTTCACCCAAATCCTCTTCCTGTTATCTGCTTTGAGGAAACATGAACAAAGATGTGCCTTGTTTTGGATTCTTTTTTAGCAAGCCATTTCATTATCCCCTCTTTTGTTTTTGAGGTTTTACAATCTGTTTCTATTATTCCAGGTTTCCTTACAAACTACAACATGCTGATTTAATATCTAAACAATTAATTTTTACCTTTCTTCTTGAAAATGTGTATAAAAAATGTTAATTTGTATCCCTCTACTGACTTAGCTGTCACTGTTGCATTGCTTAATTCTTTTTTTTCCTATATTGTTTCCTAGTCTGTTCATTAAACACTATTGCTTAGTCTGTTCATTCAACACTAAGTTCCAGCCACATTACTTTTAATGGCTGTTGATAATCCAGTGTGACTTTATCACATTTTTTACAGTTTTATTGAAGTGTAATTGAAAAAAAAAGTTATGCATAATTAAACATTGATTTTTGACATTTTCATACATCCTTGAAACTGTTGCCACTCATTAAGATAGTGAACGTGTCTACCACCCCAAATGTTTCCTTAAGGGCATGTATAATTCCTCCCTCTCCCTCTTCCTGGCTCCCTATCTCCAGGGGATATACTTCCTGTCCCTATAGATTACTTTGTTTCTCTAGAGTTTTATACAAATAAAATCCTATGTATAATTCTTTTATGTCTGGATTCTTCCACTCAACATAATTATTTTGAAATTCATCCATGTTATTGCAAATATGAGAAGTTCACTCATTTTTTAATTAATAAAATGTGTGTTTTATAGCAGTTGTTGGCAAAATTTGGCAGAAGTAGAGAGATCCCATAAATTCCCTATTTCTACATACATACAGCCTCTCCCACTCTCCATATCCTGCACAACAGTGATAAATTTTTACAATCAATGAACCTACATGGACACATTATTATCACCTAATGTCCACAGTTTACATTAGGATTCACTGTTGGTGTTAAACATTCTGTGGGTTTTGACAAACATATAATGACAAAATCCACCGTTGTGTAATGACACTGCCTTAAAAATCCTTCATACTCTGCCAATTCGTCTCTTTAGAAACCTTGGCACAAACTAATTCTTTTACTGTCTCCATAGTGTCACCTTTTCCAGAATGTCATACAGTTACAATCACATAGTATGTAGCCTTTTCAAATTGGCTTCTTCCACTTAATAATATACATCTAAGTTTTCTCCATATTTTTTGTGACCTTATAGCTCATTTCTTTTTAGGGCTGAATATTACTCCATTGTCTGGGTATACCACTGTTCACATCTGAAGGACATCTTAACTGCTTCCACATTTTGGCAACTATGAATAAAGCTGCTATGAACATATGTGTGCAAGTTTTTGTGTGTCTGTAAATTCTCAGTTCATTTGTGTAGATACTGAAGAATAAGCTTGTGTGGTAAGAGTTTGTTTAGTTTTGTAAGAAACTGTGAAACTGTCTTTCAAAGTGAACTACCATTTGCATCCCCACCAGCAGTGAATGAGAAGTTCTGTTGCTCACGTCCTCATCAGCATTTAGTGTTGTCAGTGTTTTGGGCTTTGGTCATTTCAGTAGGTGAGTAGTGATGAATCCTTGTTCTTTTAATTTATAATTCCTTGATGACATATGATATTGAAGCTTTTTAAAATATTTATTTGGGCTTCTGTATATCTTCTTTAGTGAGGTGTTTGTTCAGGTATTGATCGTATTTTTTTCTTCTTATTTATATATTTTAATTGACAAAATTATATTGTGATATACATGGTTTGAAATATGTATTCATTGTAGTATGTCTCAACCAAGCTAATTAACATATGAATTACTTCACATACTCATTTGCTTGTGGTGAGGACTCTTAAAATCTATTAATATTTACTTAGCAATTTTTTTTTTTTTGAAAAACATCTGCTTAAGTCCTCCTCTCTAAGTGCCTGGTAACCATTATTCTACTCTCTGTTTTTATGAGTTCAACTTTTCTACATTCTGCAGTATTTTTCTTTCTGCATCTGGGGCCCCAACCTGGCAGGCAGTGTAGGTGAGAAACTGTGGAAAATACTGTCTACTCGCATCTCAGCCTCAAATGCAGCCCATAGCAGGGTGGTGGGGACCTTCCAAGGGGTACATGGGAACACCTGGGCTCCTCTATCCCTTCTGGGAGCCACACAGTGGCAGCAGGCATGCCTGTGGTTCTCCAGTATCTAGGCTCCCAGAATGGCACCTGACACAAGGTGCTCTAGGCTCACATGCCTGTGGGTTTCTGCACGAGTTCCCTTTCTTCTTCAACTGCATCTAACTTCTTGCTAAATCCGACTTTTAATTGTTTACTTTTGAATATTTTATTTTTCATTAACAGGATGTCTATTTGATTTTTGTCTTTCTCCTATTACCTCTTGTCATTTTAGATTCTCTGTAAATTTTTTTAATTTTTTATTTTGTTTCTTTTACCATATTCAACATACTAGTTTCGAAGATTTGTCTGATAATTGTTATGTCTGAAGTCTGTGCCTGTATATATATATTTTTTGTATTTATTTCTATAATTGGCCCTTGCTTTCCATATGATATGCTATTTTTTGCTTTGGTACGTCTATTATCTTTGAAGATGGATTTGAAGCCTATTTCAGAAGTACTTTTCTCTAGAGAGGATTTTTTCTTACTTTTACCAATCAACTTGGACATTACCATGTCAGTGACTTCTTCAACCAAGCTCACAGTGTAGGGTCACCTGGATCTCCCTAGTGATGCAAATCAAAACTGCTAATATATGAGGGATCCAGTTATTGTCCACAGATTCTCAGAATCATTTTCCTTTCATCTCCACCCCCCTCTTTTCCTGGCAAGGCGAACTTATGTTTGATCATCAGAGATCAGGTTTATTTTACTTTTATCCTTACCTTGACAATACAATACACTAAGATCCCAGCTTCATGTACAATCGATTTTCTATTAGACTTACATCTTTGGATAGCCACAAGGCCTTTGTTCCATCTCCTTTTCTCAAGTAGACCTATATCAAGCTCAAGACAGCATGATCAAAAGATGCTCTCAAGGCAAAGGTATTTAGTTAGCTACTCAAGTCTTTCTCTTATCATTTCTTTAGTTTCAAATTTTTCTTATATTTTTGACAAATACTTTCTTGTTGTCTTGCATTTCTTAAATAGTTTTAAAGAATTCAGAAAATAATTCATCTAGGATATTCAACTGTTCTCAGTAGGAGAATTGCGCTCAAATATGCTGATATTAATATTTTATTTCTGGTAATAGAAGTCCTTCTTCCATGACTATTACAGCTAGAAAAGAATCCTGAGCTGCTTACCAACCTCTCTTCCTGGGGTTAGTATTAAAGATGCAGGCTCAAAGAGCTTTCCAAATATTTAGTATAAAATGTGCAATTTTTATTGGCTCCTGGCTCTGATAGCTAAGCATAGCAATACAGAGAAGAAAATATACTAATATCAGTTAGCTTGACACAGGAAGAATATTTACTGAAAACTCTTGCTTTATCCAATAAGCGTGTGTGTGTGTTTGTCTTTGTGTGTAGTTGCCTGCTAGAAGTAAAGACAATATCTGATAGTAACTCTTGCTGGAATATGAAGTCCAGCTGTACATAACTTACAAGGTACTGCACTGCAACAACTTCTCTCTATGTTAACGAAAGAAAAAGAGAAAACCTACCTCACCACTGGAGAGCAAAGGCATTAATTAGCAAACCATGTTCAGTGGGGAGCCTTGGAAATGTAGAGACTATTCTTAGAATTTTAAAGAAAGATGCTACTCAATGCTGCGTGGCATATTTGTCCCCAAAGGGGGAAGGAATAAATACGATGACTATATTCTCCAACTTCATGGTATCTAGGGTCACTTGCACAGTATTACTGAGTGGGTATAAGTAATCCACCCCTAATCAGGAGATTTTGCAATGGTACAGGGGACATAATGGTATGGGGGTGGAAAAGAGTACTGGTGCCCAAACCAAGACCATAGAGCAGTATTCATGTAGAAAGAATTGGTGATTTCATGAGATTCATCATTATCTGAAATCAACTGTGCCCAGAGAAATCACATCTATATAGTTAAATATGGCCTGATGTGGAAAACACAAGAGTATCATACTTGTGATTTCTGTATTCAAAAAATGGTAAGACACCTAATGAGTGCAGTGTGCACTGTCTGGGGGATGTACATGCTTTAAACTCTGACTCAGGTGGGGCAAAGGCAATATATGTAACCTACACATTTGTACCCCCTTAATATGCTGAAATAAAATTGTTAAAAAAATGATAAGAAACAGCACTCTATTTTGCTATAATTCACATGTTCCACCAAAGAAAGAGTACAGGGAAAAGTGATACACTTGTCATGCTCTCTTTCTTTTTTATCAATATCTTCAGTTCCAGGAGAAAGGAGACCTTTTTCTTTAATAATGTGTGTTGGCGGGGGAGATGATGAATTTTAGCAGGTAAAAAGTTGGTGATTTACATAGACATTCCAGTATAAAACATGTAACAGTTTTCCACTGCCCTCTAAAATTGGAAAAGGAATTGGGTCTGATTTCCCCACAATCTGAAAAAAAAATAAATTAATTAAATTAAAAAAAAGAACAGAGAGATAATAATCTAGGCAAGTTATGGAAAAATAGAAAAGGAAATGGGATGGAGACCAAGAGAAAAGGGACTTCTGTGATTTCATGGTTGGCTCCCAACAGGGCTTGATTTTCCTTTTCATAAATTGCACCTGCATCAGCACACACCTTCAATTACTAAAGGGCATATGGAAATGGTACTGTTTACGTAATACCTATATACATAAAAACTTATGTTTTGGAATGATGTTTTTATTCTTCATAAGGCATGATGTAACGGAATATTCTACAATCTTATTCTTCATATTAGCTGATTATAATACAATTTTTTAAGTGAGACAGATTTAGTACATTAAATATATGTTTTAAAAAATCTAAAAAACAAATTTATTTATTTACTATAAACACATATACTACAATATATGGTTGATACAAATGTCAGAGATGTAAAGAAATTAATAAGATAACCAAGCTCGGTAGAGTTGACATGAAGAAACATTTCAATACTCAGAAAAGTAGTTTCTCAAACCTAAATTACCTCTAATTATCAATGAAACTCATTGGTAATAAGTAACTCATTTCATCTTGTTTAGTTATTTAATTATCTGATAAAAATAAAGAGTCAGAGAGCAGGGCTGAATAAAAGTTAAAAAAAAAGGTTTAGTTTTTGTTTTACAGTATACTTTTACAGACATACAGTATAGTTGTAACAATTAAAGGTTTTAAGCCATATGCTACTTGTGTTTTTTTTTTTTTAAGGTAGAAATTAGAAAGTGCTAATTAGAGTGTGGGCCGCATATAAAAATATACTGCTTAATTGTAAACCTGCCTACATAAGGACCTATGTTGAATCCAACTGGAATAATAAAAAAAAAAGTGCTTTAATTATCACACAAGCAATAAGTAATACTCCTTAGTAATTTTTTAATGTATCAATTGTCTGGTTCACAAATCACTTAATCACATTGTTTATAACTTTTGTGATAAAACTTAGTGTATGTGACAAAAGTGACTTGTGTGCCAGTATTATATAATTATTTCATATTCACCAGCCCTTAAATTCTTAGCACAACCTGTTTTGGACTATTTTTTCACTACTATCTTCACTTTGAACATAGTTTCATGAAAACAAATGACAAAAGTCTACTTCATATCTTAAGTCATGTATTGTGTGATATTTTGGCTCATTTATTAACCACTAGCTTAACTAACCTAGAACTCTCATTTTTCCTTTTGCTGAAATTATATATTAGTCTGGGAAAAAACATTTTTAAAACTAATATATTAATATAGTAAATGTAACTCAAATAGGTATCATTTAATAGTAACCTTCTTGTTTCTGTCTAGAAAATTAAATCTTTAACAACTTTAAATGGTAGCAGAAAAGCAGAGTTTTTTTTCTTTAATACATTAACTCACATATTGAATTCTAGCAATAGTAAATTGATATTACCACTATTTTCAACAGTGGCATACTTGCTCCTAGATTGTGGGACAAATAATCTTGAGTATAAAATGAAATCAAATGTGTTACAGAATTAAAAAGAATAAATATGAGAAAAACCATTAGAGAAGAAATCCATTTAATGAAACCTTTTTTAATGTTAGGAGAAAATATTTTAAATTGCTATGAAAATTTCAGGCCTTTTAATAGGAAAAGCAAAGAGCAGAAATAGTCCAGAGGGCCAATTTTACATGACTCTAGAAGTGAAATACTCCTTAAATGATTTAATTTCTTTAGCCTTTTACACTCCTCATTTCTATATGAATTTCATACCTCTCATTTCTTTTTACTGCTACAATTCTTGGAACCTTAGAAGTGGATTATAAAATCACTGAGGGTACAGGTATGCAACATGAGTGCTGCATTGAATGAGGAAATGGAATCTTAGTGAAGTGGAGTTGATTTATCGTGCCTTACTTTCAGATGCATTTCTTCCTTTTTATTTTCTTTATCACTATCTTCAAATCATTGTTCATAAATATCCATTTTTTGTTTAGTAAAAAATTTATTAATCTCAGTCTGCTTTGATGTCATTGTTGCTTTCCCATACTTGTGCTAAAAAACATAGTGGATCAGTTCAAATAGATCAAATTTTTTTTGTTATACTGTCTTGTATTTCTTTACGAGTTCAAATTAGTTAAGAATATGTAAACTGCATTAGTTTCTCATCTAATTCAGGAAATACTACATTTCCTTTAACTATTTCTCTTGTCATTGACTAGAGAATTAACAAAAATGGACCTAGACAATATAACGTTAAATTCCCACCCAAAACAGCTTGCAAGGAAATATATGCCTTTCCAGTGATGAATAGGAAGCACTGTTTATTATTCTGCGAAGGATTTACCATGTCATTTGTTGGAAAGCCATGTATTGAAATTAATCTTAATTGGTCCCCATCAAATGCCATATCTTCTTGAAATAAAATTGAGTTATGGCCATTACCAATCATCAGCACTCAAATTATTGATATAACATTGCTTTGCATTGGAGCTTAAAATTAAAGTAAATGTGCAAAGTGTGAAGTAGAAGCAGTATGAGCCAGATACAAGTTACTAAAGAATTCTGTGCCTCAGAACAAATATGACATACAGAGTTGAGTGACATCTTTCTTTAAAATTCTAAGAATAGTTATTATTAATATATTTCCAAAACTAAAAAGTAGTTTCCTATGGTTCCAATAGGAACCATAGTAAACTGTCATAGTGAGCACTAACAATTATAGAGGCAGATACTATTAATTTAATATTCAGAATTATATTTTAATTTTTAGCACATCTTTAAATAAGTCAACGACTCTATTCATTGTGTTTTATTATTTCTAATAACATTTAGTTATAGAAAAAAGGTAGAGTTTTCTCAGAATAAAAGAAGAATGAGAAAAACCCATGTCTCATATCTCCCCTGAACAATAGGTGATTATATTCCAAGTCATGTTTGCTCCCAAAAAGATCCTGAATTTGGGAGGTTATAAATATATTCTGAGGTGTCTTAGAGATCATGTTTGTTGTACCAAGAAAATGTCTCATGAAAAATTTTCTAGGCAAGAGAGAGGAGACGGGAAGTTCGGGGAAAAATAACCTCCAACTCTTTGCTCTTCTCTATAACCAATGTGGTATAAACTCATATGAAAAATCTTTATTTTTTGTAAAGCATACTTCATAGAGAGTATACAATATAATGAAAACAGTGAGACCTATTGACTTTTGACTGAACTAAACTCTCATAATTAAGCTTATTTAATCCTTACAGTACTTATTATTGTGCCCATATTCCATATAAAATATATTCCTCAGGGAGGTTAATTAACTTTTCCAAAATCACAGAGTTAATAAATACTAAAGGTAAAATTCGAACCTAAGGCAACTTAAAATAAAAGTGTTTTCCTTACCATGCTGTCTAGTCACCCAAGAGCTTATACAATGATACAACCAACCCTACGGGTCCACAGAAATGAATGTCATTTAGATTTAAGCACTGCATCGCACTGCATCCCTACCTCACCTCACTGTCCCCACCAAAAAAAGAAAGAGGTACTGAAATATATTGTAAAATACATAGAATTTTTTTATACTTAAAGAAAAATTGAGTTTGGAATGGTTAAGTACCTTGCCTAAGGTCACACAGCAAGTGGCTAGCAAAACTTAAATGAAAATATAAAAGTAATTTAAACATACCTAACAGTGAATATTATAATTTATAATACACACACTATTTGAATGTATCTTTCCTGCTGAGGGCATTTGATTAAAAAAGACAAGGGGAAGTGTAATCAAATTATCTATTTAAACTACCTTGCCCTAGAGAGTATATAGATTTAATAACCTAATAGCAGGTCTAGTGGAAAAATACGATGTATGATTTTT
The DNA here is from genome assembly GCA_963574885.1 of Lepilemur ruficaudatus. Lineage (NCBI taxonomy): Eukaryota > Metazoa > Chordata > Mammalia > Primates > Lepilemuridae > Lepilemur > Lepilemur ruficaudatus. The sequence goes on along the minus strand of CAUYRT010087111.1, from coordinate 6,271 downwards.
ATAATGGAGAACTATTGCTATTTTATTTTATGTTCCTCAGTGAAAAAAAAGCAGAAGTTGAAATAGAAATAGAAAATAAATAGTCACAATATATTTGCCTACTGATATTTCTGTAGAAGTAATTCATTATTCCTTTTAAGAAATTACACATCAATCTGATAGAGCAGAACTATATCCTCATGTTCCTGTCGGAAGAAAAGGTTAACCCTTGCCTTATAGGATTTAACTTCAGGCAAACAACAACTAGCAGAGAGTCTGGAAGAAAATAAGTAACAACATATTTATAAATAGAATTTTACTTTTGTTCATGCCCTCAGGTTTGTTTGTTTATTTGACGATTCAGGTGATATACGAATGGTGTTTGCTTGACAGCATCCAGTGTTTGTGTGTCGTTAAATATGGCGAAGCTTCCTTTTATCACTTTTCCTTTCTCTACTTCTCTAGAACATGGAAAAACAGTACACTCTATTTTTCCTCTTTAGAATTCTTCAAAATCCTTAATTTGGTTTTTATGAAACTGTAATACCCTATTTCTTGTGTTCTTTGGGTATTTCTCCTATCTCTATTATAAGGTTACCATTTCCTTCCACTCTTTAAATATTCTTATGTTTTGGTCTCCGTCCTCATAGCTCTCCACAATCGTTAATCATTATGTATTTTTATTTAAAACGTTTATTTCATACTAAAAAAGGATATATCACAAGCTAAATTCTAAGTATTTGAGGCAATTTTCATTTTCTCTGTAGAAGTATGGCACGTAAGTTCAATTAAAAAGAAATCAGGTTAAACAAAATCCCTACCACCATGGTAAAATAGAAAATTATTTACTCAATATATACAATATGAAAATTATTCAAGTGAACTCATTTAAATAAAAGTAAATTAAATATCTCATCTAAATAAATTCGTCATTTATGTCCTTACCAAAAGTCACATGGTGATGGTAGTAAATTCAGGGTGTCCTAGAATTCTGTTTCTTATTTATATCTCTGTCAAGAGCAGTACTAAAAAATCACAGCATCAACTGCTCCCAAGAAGTCAAACTTTTGAGAAAATACATAATTTTAGAGGAGGAGTCCTGGGACAAAAGATATTCATAGCAATTAATCCTGGCAGAGGCAGATATGACATGGAGCTAATAAAACTCAAGCTTTAGGTACTATCACTTGTATGCCCCTTGTCAAAGGCTTTGGGAAGAGACAGCAGAATGTGTTTACATGGTCATATATTGCTAACAAATAGCAAAATTATATTTGAAAAATTTGTAATGTATGTTTTTTGGCTTATACTTCTTAAAGAGTACATTCAAGTTGTACAAAATTGAGCCACATAAAATTCATTTCCACACAACTCCTTGATATATAAGTTGGGTTATGAAAATATTAATAATATGTTATAGGAATATAGCAACATTATACATTTTTGGCAATGCAAGAGACATTAAAGCTCACTTACTCAATCTCATAACAAAATGATTTAAAATTCTTAAATTGTTATTATGTTACTATTTATAATATTAATATACACCTACTTTGATGTTTTTTAAATAATGCCCCTTTTCTTTCCTCTTAAATTGGCAATTTAAAAAATTAAAGCAAAGTTGTTAATGTATAATTTAAAGCAATTAAAATGCATCCATGTTTAAGAGCACATTTCCATGATTATTGAAAAATGTATACCCTTGTGTAATCAAAATTAGATTCAAGATATGGAGGAAGACCACTTACAACATGAAATGGTGAGGAAATTTGTCAACCTGCTTCTCAAAGAAGCTGATGAACATTAATAAAAAAATATTTAAATTCTCTGAAATTGCCTGAAAGGCATACAGCAAATGGAAAAAACATGCATTCAAGAAAATCCACTAAAACTCAGTAAGAACATTTTTAGTTTGTGGTATCTAAACCAGGACTGCACCATCTACCACCTCAGCTGGACAGAAACTTCGTACCAGACTGATACAGTAAGAACACAGGATTCTTTTTCCTCCTGTCCCAAAGTCAGAAGACTCTCTTCCATTCTAGGAGGAGCAAAATAGGAGCATTTTTCATCATGTCCCCAGCTACCTGTTTCTAAGGCTACACTATAAGTGAAATGCAATCAAGAGGTAGAAGTTTCCTTCTTTCACCCAGCACTGGACTTGTCTGTGAAGATCCATTTGGGTGTAGCATCACTGAGGTTACTGGAGTCATGATCACCCATGCCCTGCCTTATGGGGTTGGTATTCCACACCCTGGGAGGAAAGCTGAGGAGATCTGGGGCTCTGTCCTCTGATCTATTTAGTGCTCAGCAACTAAAGCCAAGGGTGTTACTCAGAGAAAAACACACTATTGTTTGTATTTCCAGAACCATGGTTCAGAGATTTTGCTTGGGGAGAGAAGCAGCCTAAAACATAGATTGTTTCAGATTGCTTGTAAAGAAATTGACTTCATTTTTTAACAGAGATTGCAAAAGTTCAAGCCTAAAGGAACTCTCAAAAACAGGGAATTTGTAGTGAATGACAATTGGAAGGCATTAAAGGTATTGATAGAATCACGGGAGACACAGGCTAACTGGTTTATTCAAAGAGAAACATGGGAAGAACCATCGTGGGGTCAGAACAAATGTCACACATTGACATCAGAAACTATTCCCTCAAAGGAGACTGAATTCAACTGGATTAGTTAAGGAAACAACTTATGCTTAAGGACATTATTAAAAACTATAGAGCAAACAACCAGCAATTAATGGAGTTCAACAGGGTGTGGCCAGGGAAACTTAAAAGAGAGTCCTGCCAATCCAGCTATCCCAGGGCATAACCAAGCTGTGTACCTTGAGAAGCACACTGCAGGGGGATATAAACTTTACTAAAATAAAACATCAGCTCACTAAACAGTTAAACACTTTTGTAATAATAAAAGCCCTGGGGAAGTGGAGGACCAGTACACAAAATTTCTGTACTATATTATCTAAAATATTCATTTTCCAACACAGAGTTCTCAAATATGTGAAGAAAGAGGACAGTATGATCAACACGGCATATGGGAGTGATCAGATATAGGATACAACAGAAAAAGGCTTTAAAGTACCCATTACAAATATGTTCAAACAACTAAAGAAAACTGTGATTAAAAAGTAAAAGAAGATAAGATGATAATACATAGAGAATAATAATAAAGAAATAGAAATTATAAAAAAGAACCTAATGGGAACTTTGGAGTTGAAAAGTGTAAGAAGTTAAATTTAAGAATTCATCTGAAGGACTCAATAATATATTTAAACTGATAGAAGAAACTAGTAAATATGAAAATTTGGAAGCCAAAGAACAGAGTAAAGGAATAAAGAAAAATGAATAGAGCCTCAGAGAAATCCAGGATACACCTAACACAGCAACACATGCACATATTGGGAATACTAGAGGGCCAGAAAGAGAGAAAGGAGAAGGAAAAAAAATTTTGAATAAATAATCAATAAAATCATCTCAGATTTATTGAGTAGAAATAATGGATCAGAAAACTTACATGGATAAGATGGTAATACTTTCCAAATTGATCTATAAGTTCAGCACCTAAAAGATTCCTAACTCTACAAAAATTGACAATTCATACAGAAATGCAACACAGAATAGGCAATACAATCCTGAAAAGGAAGGACAATTTGGAGGATTGACACTTCCTGATTTCAAAACAACAATAATCAAGCAACAATAATCAAAGCAACCAAGACAGTGTGCCACTGGAATTAGTATTGAACTTTAGATCAAGAGGATTAAGTTGAAACTCTAGAAAGATATCTTTAGGACTACAATCAAATGGTTTTTGATAAGGGTGCTACAATCATTCAATGAGTAAAGAATGATGTTTTCAGCAAATAGTGCTGTAAATACTGGATAGCCACATGCAAAAGAATGGAGTTTGACCTTAAATTACACCAGAAGCCTTAAATGTGATACCAAATCATGAGTAAAATAAACCAAACAAATTTGACTTCATAAAAATGAAGTATTTTGGACTTCAAAGAACATTATGAAAAATAAAAAGGCAACTCAGAGAAGGAGAAAATAATTGCCCATATATTTAATAAGCAGCTTGTATCCAGAATGTATAAAGAATCCTTACAGGTCAACAATAAAAAGACAAGTCAATTAACAAATTGCCAAAGGATCTTAATATATGTTTATTCAAAGGAGATATAAAAATACAGATTAGTAGTTGCTTGGGTTATTAGGGGAAAATGAAAGGTTGAGAGATGGGTGATAACTAAAGTGTACATGGTTGCATTCTGAGATGAGGAAATGTTCTAAAACTGTCTTTGGTGATGATTGCTTATATCTATGAATATATTAAAGACTATTGAATTATATACTTTAAATGTCTGAATTACATGATATCTCAATAATGCCACTATAAAAATGATATGGAATATTTCCAAAAATATTTATTTAGGCCACACCCTCACCCTGCTCCAAGCAACAACTAATCTTTGTTACATTATAGACTAGATTTGTATTTCCTAGAATGTCACATACATAAAATCTTGTGGATATACTTTGTTTTTGTTTCTGGCTTTTTTGTTTGGCATAATGTGTTTGAGATTCATTTATACTTCATACGTTGTTAGTTTGTTGCTTTTTTGTTGTTGAATAGCATTACATTGATGAGTATTACACAATTTGTCTATCCATTCTCTTGTTGATGAACATTTGGGCTGATTTGAGTTTGGGGATTTTATGAATAAATCTACCCTAAACATTCCTGTTCAAGCCTTTGTGTGATCAAATGCTTTCATTTCTCTTTGTAGATATTTGTAAAGGTAATTGCTGAATTCTGTGAGTACTATACTTATCAATACAATACAATGCAATGTAATACAATAGCAATAACTATTTACTGTTTACTATGTGCCAGGCATTGTTTGAATTTTTTGTATGTGCTAACTCATTTAATTTTCACAAAAATTGGGAATAATATCGTAGTAGCATTTCTTTGTTATTTTACATATATTATTTAACATACATATACAGTAAAGTTACAAGATATTTTAATAATTTGTGTATTAAATTATATTCTTATCCCCATTTTATACCTGAGGAGCCTGGAATACAGTTTTTTCCATAGCAATACTTAGTATAATATATAGATTACTTTAGTATAAACACACATAGTGAAGTTTCAGTATGTCTTGACATAATTTAATACTGGTTTTTATCCAAATCCTTTTTCTACACGAGATGGTCACTAAAAACAAAAGGAGTGTTTAAAATATAAGGACAAATTATATTTGTATTTCTAAAATTGGAAAACAAATTTTGATCCCCATAAATTCTTTTCTGGAGTTTGACTTATTAATCATCCTTCTCTTTTGTATCTACAATCTGTCTTCTACTATTCCTCCTTGTTTTCTCCTTCTACTAATTTCTCCTAATTTGCATATACGCCCAAGAAATTTTCATTTTCAATAACAACAGTAATAATAGAGATTACATTTAACTTTGTGTTCAGCTCTATATACACCAAACCATTATTTTATTTTTAATTTTTATTGTCAAATTTCTGATAGGATTATTAGCTTTGTTTCCTCTGTATTTCAATTATTGATATATAGCCCCTATAACTATGATTCTAATGAGAGTGTTCTGAAAGAGCTGACCAGTGTTTTTCTTGATTACAAACCCCCTTATGTTTCTCAAATACAGAAGAATTATTTTTTATTGTTGAGTAGCATTCTATGATATAATTTTAAATAATAATTTAATTGACAAAATTGTATATATTTAAGGTGTACATATGCTGTTTTGATATATGTATACACTGCAGAATGGCTAAATCAAGCTAATTAACACATTAGTTAGCTCACATACGTCTCATATTTTTGTGGTGAGAATATTTAAATCTATTCTTTTAGCAATTTTTGAGTATACAATACATTGTTATTAACTATAGTCACCATGTTGTACAGTAGATCTCCTTAACTTATTCCTCCTTTCTAACTGAAATTTTGTATCCTCTAACTAGTATATCACCATTCCCTTCCTCCCCCAGTCCCTGGTAACTATCTTTCTATTCTCTGCTTCTATGAATTCTAGTTTTTTAGAGTACACATATAAGTGTTATTATGCAGTATTTATCTTTCTTTGCTTGGCTTATTTCACTTAAAGGAATGTCCTCCACATTCATCCATGCTGTTGCAAATGATAGGGTTTCCTTCTTTTTAAAGGCTGAATAGTATTCCATTGTGTGCATATACCATGTATTTTTAATCCGTTCACTGCTGATGAACACTTAGATCAATT
>CAUYRT010087110.1:0-16809 GCA_963574885.1 Lepilemur ruficaudatus | reverse complement strand
TTTTGAGACAGAGTCTCACTCTGTTGCCCGGGCTAGAGTGCTGTGGCATCAGCCTAGCTCACAGCAACCTCAAACTCCTAGGCTTAAGTGATCCTTCTGCCTCAGCCTCCCGAGTAGCTGGGACTACAGGCATGTGCCACCATACCCAGCTAATTTTTTACATATATTTTTAGTTGGCCAATTAATTTCTTTCTATTTATAATAGAGACGAGGTCTCACTCTTGCTCAGGCTGGTCTCAAACTCCTGATCTTGAGCTATCCACCCGCCTCGGCCTCCCAGAGCGCTAGGATTACAGGTGTGAGCCACCGCGCCCGGCCTGAGCATGCACTCTGGAAACCACCATGTTGTGAGGATGTCCAAGTAGTTCATGGAGAGAGCCACATAAGTCCCAAGACCCCAACACTGGCTGAGCTCCCAGCTAACAGGCAGTGCCAAATTGCTATTACTTTGAGCCATCTCTGAAGTGTATCTTCTAGTTTCAGGTTAAGGTGACTCAGAAATAAGCTGCCCCATTGATCCCTGCACAAATTGGAGATCTGTGAGCAAAATATAATTTTGTTGGTTTAAATCAATAGGTTTTGGTGGTTTATGATAAGCAAATCAGTGAAATTTGGTAGGCTGGTTTTACCCAAAGAGGCTTTGTACAGTACTTAATAGAGTGCTGTGGTCTGGGTATAGGGTTTTTGTGCCTCCCCTTACATTTTAGAGTTAAAATAAACATGATCTCCTCTGTGAACATTTAATTCTCTTTCATGTGGGCATTAGGTTATTACATTGTGTGGTTGTGGTTATTCTTCCAGTGTTGTCTTGTTTAGGCCATAGAGAAAAGTCTACGTAGAGAAGAAGCGGTCTGCAATAAAATGAGTTGGGGTTCTTTTTGTCAATCGGGGGGACAGTGGGAAAATTTCCTTTAGGGGGAGGACATGAGATATGAGGAAGGCAATATCGTGCAAACTCCTGACTTTCATAATGCCTCTTTTATGGCCTTTGATTTCATGGCGGCAAAACAAGTTGAAAGGAATTTAATATATTTAAATTTTCACAGAGGTCATGTTCTAATGGTGCAGTTTGGCCTTACCTGAGCCACAATTACTGTGGAGAAACATTAGGCTTTTTTATTGGGCCAATGCTTCAAGAAGGCCTGGAACTCAAGAAAACTGGTTATGGCAGTCTTTATTAAGAACGACTGCTTGGTGGGGAAAAGATATAAAGGTGGTGAGGCCCACGTACTACAGATCAATAGGATGCAGGGCTTAGAATTTGAATTTAGGGCACGTGTCTTGCCATGCCTTGCACAGTCCCTGACACATAGTAGGTGCTGGAGGGAAGACAGTGAATGATAAATGCCAGGCTCCTTTTGCCACAAACCGAGGCTTTTTTTGGGCTGCCATTCTTAAGCCCTTTGTGGTATGTTTCTTGCAAGTGATTTCATACACTAGGCAACATACATCAGGCCCACGAGAAAACAGTTTTTACACACAGACCTCCAGCGCAAATTTTATGAATCTGAATCATGGCTTACAACTAATAAATTTCACGCTGAACTTCCAGCCACGTCAAGGGAGGCGTTTTCCCTCGCTTTTACATCGTCAGCGGCAGCCTGGGTTTTCTGGGACACCATGCACCACCCAGACAGCAGGGACTCCCACATCTTTCTCTCGCCGACTCCGCCCAGGAGGGAGTCCGCAGAGCCATCCAGTTGCTCTCGGCTCGCCGCGTGGGGGACACTGCCCGCGCGAGCTCGGTTTCCAAAAAGCGCAGCTGGCTGGGACAGAGAATTGAGCGGAGGACAGGAAAGGACCAGTGCCCAGGAGCAGCTTCTCGCTGGGCCAGGGAGCCCCCCACGCCGAGAGCCTCACCTCGGCCATGGCTTCCCTGCGCCGCCCACTCAGGAATCCCGTCCCCCTTCCAGAGCGTCCCCGCCCCGCTCGCCGCGCGCCACGGCCGGATCTTCTCGAATTTCAACACAAAGGGAATCCTCGGCCGCAGGAAGTGCATCACGAGAAAGGGGCCCCGGGGGCGGGGAAAGGGGGATGCCTCCTCTCCTTCTCTCCACCCCCGCCCTCCGGGAGCCTCGGGCAGCCGTGACGAAACCCGCGGGGTCCCCCGACGCCCCGTGAGCCGGGAGAATTCAAACAGGAACCCCCCCGACACCGACAGTAGTGGGGGACAGGTGCTCCCGCCTCGCGCCACGCCCGCGTCCCTGGCGGCCGGGATAAGAGCTGCCACTCGCTGCAGCTCAAAACACCTGTTTGCTTTTCCCCTCCTTTCCTTCCGGGTGTACGAGCACCTGGGTTTACGTTTGTTTTTCTACCCCCGGCTCTCAACTTTCCTTCCACACCTCCCTCCGTTCCAGGGTTTTCTGAAAGATCCGGGCTCTGGATGACCCCCTCCAACTCCCCACAGGTCTGCGCCGCAGGCTTGGGCCGCTTTTCTTAGCAGAAAGTCGGTAGCGACCGAGTCCCAGCGTGAGCCTGGGGCAGAAGCGCCGGGAGAGACCACTTTCGTTTTCCAAGGCGCCTTCAGTTCCTGCCCCTCCGCCAGGCTTTCTTCTTGGAGGTGTCAGTCTTGGGGGGGGGAGCCTCGCTGTTTCGTGCGGGAGAGAAAACAGGCGAGGGGACTGGTTTTGAAGCTATTTTTTTATAAGGCAATCTTACTGCTTTTATTTACATGGTATTTTGAAAATTAATAAAAATAACAAACTTTTCTAGAAATGCTTTATTCACATTTTACCGGAGGTTGGGAAACCACCCATTGTCCATTTAAAAGGTTATTATTTCTTTAGTTTAGGACGGCTTGGGGAGGCCATTGGCAAGTTGGCGGGGAGGACTGAAGCACCCCTTTTTGGAACCCAGGAAAGAAAAGTGGAAAACCTAAGCACTTTGGGCCGGTTCCCGGGGCTAAATGACCCTGGTGACTGGGGAGGAGGCCGCACAACTACTCGAGGCTGCCCTGCTCTTGTCGCGTGCACTCGCGCTGGCAGGTGCACCGGAAGGGGGCCACCTCCCCCCAGGGTTCCTGGCAGCCCCTGCTCCCTTGGACACCACTGGGGGGCCTTCCCCCTCCCAAGTGCTAGGCTGAGGCCGGCTACCTGCCCCGACCTTTCTCCTCCCCTTCTCTCATACCACACCCACGGGACTCCAGTGTCCCCGGGAGTGGGACGCAGCGGGAACAAAGGGGTCTTTGTTCACTGGCTCTTGGGGGGTGGGAGTCGTGCTCTCTCGCATTTCCCGGCGCCCCTTGGAGACCCGGAGGCTCAACGCCACCGCGCCTCGCCCAGCTCCCAGCGCCGTCCCCCACGACCCCAGAGACAGGTCAGGGCGCCGCGCCCCGGGCCACCGGGGGCTCTTTCCGGGCGGGCGAAGTGGGGGCGAGGAACCCCGGGGCGGCGCCTGGCGGGCACTGTCGCCAGCGGAGGGACGCTGGGGGTGGGGGGGTTCGGTAGCTGGCGGCGGAGGAGGGGGCGGGAGAGGGAGGCTGAGCCGGGCTGAGACTGGAGGTGCGGGGCGGGCTCGGGAAGCGCTCTCCGGGCTGCTCCTGCCACGGCAGCGGCGGCTGGAACTCGCTCCCTCTCTCCTTCCACCCTCCCCCTTCCCTTGATCGGCCCCATCACCACGCCAGGCCCCCCTCCCCTGCCGTCGTCACGTTCCCCTTCTCCCTTCTTGGCACTTTCCTCACGAACCATCCTTCTGGACAAACTTTGATGGAGAATCCGACACCACGCTGGAAAAATGCCGGTTATGAAAGGATTACTGGCGCCGCAGAACACCTTCCTCGACACCATCGCTACCCGTTTTGACGGAACACGTAAGTCTTACACTTGGATGAGTTGAACGGTATTTCCTGAGAAAGATTTTTCTCATATGCATTACTTTTGCCCCAGCCTTCCTTTTTCACCGGCAGAGTGAATTAGCTTCTGTTCTTGCCAAGGTGTCTTTTGTGCGGAGAAATTTTTTTCTTCCATGGTTTAGTGTAGTATTAACACTTCGGATTGGTGTAGTAGTTGGCTTTCTGGATTCTTGGGTTTGGTAGGTCTGGAAAACAGCCTGAAGAAAGACTGACGCCTATGTTCACTGTGGGATCTGTATTTTTGTATATCTTTAGGAAATGGGTTGTAATCTTATGAGGTGAAAAAGGGGGCTATTAGTGTACCTTACCCTTCCAGAGTTTCAAGGCTCCCTAGATTATACGGAGAGTTTGGAGTGTTCTTTTATGGAGCTTCATTTCGTGAAGTGTTTGGGATAGTTATGATTTCCCATCCGAGTTTAAGAAATGCAAACTAGAATCAGGATTGCCAAGTGTAAGCTTTCTGTACAATTTTAAGTGTTGTGAGTTTGACTCCTGCTTTTGAGCATACCTCTTATTCCTGAAATTAGCCTAACCTTCCGGGAGGCTGTTCGTGAAAGACGAGCTGGGCGTTATAAAGACTGATATGATCATAAGAGAAAGTTTCGACTTTTTTTAAGGACAAATACCGGATTCCTATTGAGGGCTCGTTTAAGCTACAGTGGAAAAAAAGATATGGTGTTTTGTGGATGGTTGGAGGCTGTTCGCAGTCATCTGCAAGTTGCTGTCTTTCAGGACCACGGTCAGGTCCCCACTCCTCTCCAGGCTTTTCAAACTCTGCTTCACCCTGTGGATCTTTCCAGTAGGCTTTATCTCTGCAATTAGGAGTCTGTACTACCACCCTTAACAAATGCTCTCTGTTGGTTTCACTACGAATATCGACACCACCCTTCTAGCTTATGCTGCTTCTGTGCCCATGTTCCTTTTTTCTGTTTTACAAGATCCACAGAAACTCAGTTACCTTAAAAGCCAGTGTTCCAGCATCACTGTTTTTACTGTGGTTGTATGTCTCTTGGAGCTGATCTGAGAGAGCACTTCTAATTCCATTTCCACGCCAGTAGTCTACATACACACTCTTATTAGGGTGGGAAGCACCCTACTTAAGGAATAATTTGAAAAGTTTATATGAGAGAGAAATGAAGCACTTTGATTTTGTTCAATTTTGATTTTTGACATCTAGCCGAATTATGGTAGTTGGTGTGGATATTTGGTCAGTTCTTTCAGTGTTTCTATCTTTAGGTTTAGCTATTCTTTCTTCTTTTGTATTTTAGATGTGTCAGACAGCTTGAGTGAAGTGTGATGCTATTAGCTGTCTGTCTTCTTTAAATAATAATAAGAAAAATATTGTAGGAAAACTTCAAGTCCCTGCCATTGCTACTACCACCACCACCCAAGCACCACACAAAATCACCACTGTTGTCTTTAACCGTGCATGATTGTGGGTACTACTTTACCTGAGGAACTGGTTTGGTTCATGTGAATGTTTGCTCTTGAAATTGAACATCTCAAACTAAAAGGCTCTAAACATTGATCCTGAATGCATCTATTGAAAATGAGGTAATTGGAAAATGATAGTTGCCTATCCCTTTGTCATTTAAAGTTTAATGGAGTGCAATGTATAGTGAATCATCCCAGCACAGCCCTGGGAATTACTACAGCGATACATTTAGATATCAATTGCTAATGAGAGGGGCTTTCGATCCTCAGTATGAGAGTATCTTGGCCACTTTCTGACTCTCACTGTAACAGGAGGGCATGTAGGGAGGAATGGGTGTACTTGGGAATAGCTCTTTTTCTATTTTAGCTACACATTAATGTTGGAAAATAGAAGGTTAGAAATTTTAAATCCTTATTTGAGAAGACCATTATCACTTACCAGCATTTGGAATAATAAAAATTCTAAAACTCTGTTGGAGACCATGCTTAGTGTGTGCTCCACAGGGTCTGTGGGATTCCTGGAGGGAACTAGTTTGCATGAAGTCTGGCAATCAGTGAAGCAAATTTCCAGGTGATCAGTAACATAAAGGTTGACTTTGGCAAGATTTTGTTTACAACGTTTAATGAATACCTCTCCTCCCAAGAAACCCCACTCAATGAAAGAGGGTTTTATTTTCTCATTTTCTTTTCCTTTCTTCTCATTTTTGAATTACAGGATCATTTGAATAATCTGAAATGTTACAGAAAATACCTTAGGCAAATTTTTAGCTACAAATTTTGGTATATCTAGAGTCACGGGTATATCATTTCCCGAGCTAAATATTGATTTTTATCTTATGCCATCTTTTCTTGTTGATATAATTTATAATTATTATGACTGGAACCCTTTTCTATGATCATCCTTCTTTTCCTTGATTTGTTATATCTGTCATGTATTTTCTTTTGCAAGGGAAAACTATTTGCAAGTTTTAAATTTGCAAAGTTGCTGCCCATGCAAATAAAAACTATGCTGGAAAGTGAATAGTTATTTTACTCAACATGTACTATGTTGAATTGGTATATTTTCTTCCTTATTTTTGAGATATACATTATAGTCATGCTAGTTTCTTATGTTTTTGACAATTCTGATAAAAAAGTTAAGAGCAAACAGTAAACCTGGCAAACCACCTTGCTATCTTATCCAACATGTGTTATTATTATTAGCCTTACTGATTATTATAATGGAAAATAATAAAAACAACTTAAAGCATCATCTAAAAATTCTCCCAGAAATAAAATGAATATATGACAATATAAAAGCCAATAACATAATCTTACTAATTTAACATGAAATATTGTCACAGAACAATGTAACAGAAGTTAATGATGTATTTTATTACCTCGTAACACTTTATTGTTTTATATAATATATATTTATTTATATACTTAAGAACTGAGCTCTATTAGGATTGAAAGACAATTATGGACCATTAATTACAGCTGTTTTTTTTCTGATATGCAATATGATTTGTAAACATTGTTAAAAAATATATCTTTTTATATAAAATTAATGTATTTACTCTTGAAATATGTTCTTCTGGCTTGTGTTTAACTGAAGTGTAATGAGACTTAAAACTAAGAACCTTTCAAAGGTTGGTTATATACCCAATTTAGGGGGAAATGTAACTCCAGTGAATCCAATGAATTTCTTTGAATTATTACATATAGCAACACTTCTCACTTGCACAACTCTAAGACACACACACACACACACAATCCTAACATCATGGCCTGCATATAGTTTACTCCTATGTAGTTCCTTTTTTTAAAAATACATTTAAGGTATTTAAAAAAATCTTTTCTGAGTAGACTTTTGCTTTAAGTACATAAATATTAACCTGGACAAAGTTAAAATATAATAGGCGAATACATTAGTACATATGTGAAAAAATAGTTTTTTGGTACAAATATTTGTCACAGGGCACCACTTGACAAAAACACATTTTTTTTTAAGATATAAAGCTTTCAGAGGTAAGTATCCATTTTCAAACATAATGGTGCATTAGCCTACATTTTCAATCCATATCAAAATTTGGCCAGAATACTTCTTCCCCTTTGGGGTTACTAAGACAACATTTAACTTTTAAAGGAAGTTTGTAGCCCAGTGGACTCCATCAAGAAGATTCCAATCAAAGTATTTAAAATAATGGTGGTTTAGAAACCCATTAATATTTTCACATATTTTATGCATTTTTATATAGCCTGCTCAAAATGGTCCAAGAAAATTTGTTAAAATTGAAATCTTTACAGCAGCATTTGTCAAGGATTTTTCTTTTCATCTTTATACCTTCAACAAGGTACATAGATCTCTTAACATTAAAAGCACAGGGAGAAGGACAATGTTCTTCATTCTTTTGACTTTGTAGATGAATTCTGTGCCCTCCAAAGGACTTATCACAGAGATTCATGTAACTTCCCTGCAATGAACAAAGCCTTTGACTTACAAAAATTGGATTTATATCTTTGCCAGAAATGCTTTTCTTTGATGACTGAGATATACACATAATAAAAAAGGTATAATTATATAGTCTTAAAAATGACATCACATTATTTTGTTTTGACATCATTCTATAGAGAAAAATGGATATCTGATATGTTAAGAATAAAAATTATGCCAACAGGATATTCTTTCTAGGCTCTAGCATTTGGTATTACCTTCAGACCAAAGGCCATGGCATGAGACCTCTTCTGGCCAATGAGTTTGGCAAAGAAGAAAAAGCCTTTGTAGAAGTGTACTGAGGGTCCTGAGTTACTAGTTTTTGAGATATCCTGGATTCAACAGACTTCTGGGAGGAACACAGTCTCTCTGAAGAAATGTATACTTTATTTATTCATTCAGTCATTTCTCCAATAATGTTTAATGAACACTTACTATATACAAAACCATCATACTACAATCTTTGGGATAAATCAGCTTCTCTTTTTCTCAAGTGGGGCAATAAAATATATGCACAAATTGCCATAATATGGACTGGAAAGGGATAAGAATAATTCAGAAGATGCAGACAAGGGCTGTGCATATTTGGACGAGGGAGGAATGATTTCTATGGGGAGATCTGGGTGGACTTCATATACTAAAAGACTTTTGGGTGAGAATGATGGTCTCATATATGATCGAGCAAAAACAGTATTTTATTCAGTTTGCCAATGTGTACAGCACTTATCATTGAGGCTAAAAGGAGGCATTGGGGAGAATAACAAGTGTTTTAGAGAATGTTAGGGGGCAAGGCAGAGGCAAGAGGACAATGAAAGTAAGGTAGGCCAGACCTGGAAGGTCTTTAAAGGCAGAGTGTTTTGTCATAATCCATTGGAGATGACAGATCCATGTCTTGGTGAAAAGTATGGTGCCATCTATGCCTGGTTTTAAAACTCTCAAAACTCTCAACCTGCCCATGTTCTACAGTCTGAAGCATAATATAAAAGAAATATCAACCTTGAGACTTAAGATGTTTCTTCTTACTATCTCTTCTAATAATGCTTTAATGCTTGGACAAGGGTCTCATAGAATGCAGTGGAATTGATGTGTTCATTTTCTCAGGAGTGTCTGTTTCTCCTAGGGAGTTAACTTTCTCTTAGGGAAGGGATAGATTGATTTCTCACCACATAGCTGACTACTCTTCTCCTCCAAGGCTTTTCACCCCTGTGTTCTGCTATAGAATTACGCCTGTGGTGAAGAAAAAGAATTGAGGGTTTGCTAAAATTCAGTCCCAGTCAAGTTGATTGGAGAAATGCCAACATTAAAAGGTACAGAATTGCAACTGCTGCAAAGATAGTAGGGTTCGCCTTGGCAATGTGTATTTGCTGATATCATCTAAAATACTAAGTTTTTAAATCCATTTTGGTTTAGCATAGCCTACAAACAAAAAAGATGACACTTCAGCTTTACCTACGGCATAGTTCATATTTAGCAACTGGAGCAATTGAAGAGCTTTCTCAGTAAACAGTCAAATTTAGTTCTTGGCTTATAAATTCCCTGGAAGACGTATTTTGCTTTCCTTTATAGTTGTTAATACAACTATCAATCTCACTTAAACCTTTCAAAATTCTCTTGTCCCCACATGAACTAATAATCTTTTCTAGCCTATAAAACCTATTTGTCTTCTTATGTTTTCTGGCCCCGTTATTGGCATTACCACCCACTTAGTTCTCTAAGCTAGATATCTGAGTTGGCCTTGACTGCCCACACACCTAATTGGTCATCAAATGCCTGATATTTTACTGCAGAAATGCCCTAATTTGGCCCCTAATTTCCCTCTTTATTTGCTTCTGTTTTAATTTGGATTCTTTTCATATCTCCGGGATTGCAACCTTCTTTTAACTAGAGCCCTGTGGCCATCAGCCCCTTTTTCCTAGCCCACCCCTTGAGTTTCTTTTGTCCCCAGAGTGATTTCCATTAAAAACCATATGAACATTTATCATATAACATTCCTGATTAAAGCCATCCATTGATTCCCTGCTACCTCTTGGGTAATGTCCAAAGTCTTTAGCCTCATCCCTAGATGATTCTCCAGAATCTCTTCTAACCACTGCCTTCCCGGCTGCAGACATGCTCATCCCAAATTCCCTGCTCATTCATGGCTCTGGGACTCTGTATTTCATTTGAAGATGATTTTTGTTCTTCCAGACCCATGCTAAAAGTTACATCCTATTAAACCCCTTTGGTGAGGCTGCAAGTAAAGTTAGATGACATTTCCTCTTTACTTTCACATGACCTTGCCCATCGCTCTAATCAGCTCTTCCGAGCTGTAATTATATGCTTTCGTATTTTAATACTCAGTTTTGAACTCCTTGAAGCCCTGTGTCATTACTCACTTCTTATTCCCATTTCTTAGACTTATACTTGGAACAAAGTCTTTGCTCAATAAATATTTCTTTGAGTAAAAGATTTTCAAGTTCCTTGAGGGCCAGGGCTATATTTTAATCACCTTTATTTCCCTTTGGTGGTAACTTGTGTTCTGTTTATTTAATATTTCATGATTACATTTAGTTTTGGAACAGAATTCTAGACTGGCTTCCAGCCCCTTATTTTCACATGGTTCAAGCACTAATTTCTTTTATTATACTCTAGCGATAATGGTGACTGCCATCTTGGGCATGTCCATGTACATGCTGTGTCCTGTGCTGGTCCTACCACAGCCTGACAACTGGCAAGGTGGAAGGCAGCACCTGCTTTTTAAGCCAAAGATGACAAAACTCAAGCTCAGAATTCTACTGTATCCCACTAGCCTGTGATTTTTCTACTATGTGGTTTTTCTGTTGTATCATACTGCCTCTAAAATGCGTTTGTGTAGTAAATGTAAACAGACAAGGGCATTCTGTGGTATCATTTCTAGTTTCTAACTCTTGCAAAGGGATTTTTCCTTTAGAGTTTTAGTCATTTCTAGTTTATATGATGTTTTTCTCGTTTGATATATTGTGCTTTAAGTACTTGTCATCTAAAGAATATTTTTAAATTGATATTTAAGACTCATATCTGGAACTACTAAGTGTATTCATTGTGCAAAGCAGTTTTGCTCATCAAAGAAAATCTACTGTCCATTTTTTTTTAAAAAATAAAGATCCGTTTTCTTTGAGATTTTGCTGCTTAGAATTTGCTGACTTTAGTACTTCCTTGTGATTTTTTTTTTCTAGGTAAGGCTAATCTCTCTGTGAAGATATTCCAACTCTCATAGCTGTTATAGTAACATCATTTTGGATTTTTACTTTGTTGGAGTCTTATGGAGGAAATTCTTCTACCTATTTTGAGTCTGCTTTTATTGAGAGAAATATATTCTCTGGTATCAGGTACTATTGACATTTTTTTAAAAACAGGAATCATTTAATTTTTCTCCACATTGATCTTATAGAAAGAAATAAAAATACCTAACTTTCCAGCTCTTAAATCTAATCTACAACTTTTTTTTTTTTCTTTTAGATTTGCTTTTTGTTCTGTTAACTCTTTTGGACAGACATCTTTATTGCATTTGTCAGTCCAAATGAATTTCTTATTTCAGTTATTGAGCTAGAGGAAACTAAAACGACAGCACTTATCAGTCTTATCATGTTTTATTTCATTTTCTGGGAAAAAAAGATCCACATAAGAAGTTCAGATGTTATCAAAATGTCAAATGCCCGGTTTGACAAGAAATAGATTGTCTTCACCTGTGGCATTCTGGCTATTCCTTCAATAGGGAGAATAATGTAGAAGATAAAACTGGGCGTGCTTTTGACCTTAACACTTAGGTAAATGTTTCTTCTGTGATTTTATGAATTATAGAAGAGAACAAGGGTATTGGGGCTGGGGAAATGAGAAAGAACTTTTGCATTTTGTCAATTTGGTACAGCTTCAGTTAGGCTACATCTCGGTCATCTGACAAGGAGCCTCCCATTCTTTCCCAGTGTGTGGTTTCAGGTTTTAGGATACATGGTTAATAAACATCTGAGGCTCTTCTCTATCTGCACAGCGTTCGTATTATGTATTGTACTGTTGGTTCCAATAAGCCAAAAGTTGTAAAATTATTTGGGTGATATTAATAATGGCTAACTATTTGTATAGCATTTCAGTATATTCTTTTTTATTCCATCATTTGAATTATTTTTAAGCTAATATATGAAACGTGGCTTCTTGTGATTTTTAATGCACCTTTGTTTACTATAAATGTAGTTTACTATATTTCATGGCTAATTAAATTTCTTTTTTGAACATACTTGTTCACATTCATTGCCCTTTATTAACGGAATTGTTGTTATCCTCTTTTGTGACATCTTTGAGCTCTTTACATAGTAAAAAAATGAACAGTTTCTTGGTAATGCGAATTATATATGTTTTTCCTAGTTTTCGTTTGTCTTTTGATTTTTATAGATGAATTAATCAATATTACTGTTATGATTTCTAGGCTTTGTGTCATACTTAGAGAGTCATTCTCTATTCTGAAATTATTTAAAAGATATATCCTATGTATTCTACCATAGTTTCAATTTTGTATATTCAATTTTTCTCCTCATTAATAAGTTCTGTAATTTAATCTACTGGATGTGCTATAGGGATCAAAATTAATATTTTCCAGATTCCTATCCAATTTTTCTAACAACGCTATTCAACAATTCATCTTCTCCATACTGATTTGAAATGTCTAGTTTGTAATATTCTGTATTCTTCTATGCAATTCTGATTCTTGACTTTCTGTCCTATTATAGTCATTCATCTTTTTTTATATGTTAGTACCACAATTTTAATTATAGGAGCCTTATGCTATGTCTTAAAACTCTCAGTCCACTGTTTTTTTCCCCAGAATTTTAATTGGCTAATTGTACTTACGTGGAAGTCTATACGAACTTAAGTGTCAAATTATCTAGTAGAAAAAATAACCCTGATGATATTTTTAATGAACTCTCTTTTGGGAAAAATAACATTTTTATGATGTTGAAAATCCATATCCAAAAAATGTTCTAGTTATTTCTATTATTTACATCTTTTTAGAGAGTACTTCATAAGTCTTGCACACTTCTTGTTTATTTTACTTCTAGTATATTTTTATCATTGCAATTGTTATGTAAAACCGAATCTTTTCTTCCACTGTTTTTTTTTCCTAATTCAGTCATGTTTGTTTACCTGAAGGCTATTTATTAATTCCTGTAAGTTATTTTTTTAACCAACCAGCTTATTGACTTTCTTTTATTTTTTGTAATAATTTTCCAGTTGGTTTCTTGGAGTTTTCAGGTAAGAATTACTACTGGGTTCAAACAATAAAAATTTTGCCTTCTTGTTTCCAACTTTTACAACTATCAACTATTACTTTTTCCCCTATTTTTCCTTTCATCTAATTGCCTTGCTATTTTAAGGCCAATGTTAAAAAATAGTGGCCATAAAGAAAATCTTTCTTGTTCCTAACTTTAATTGGAATTATTTTATTATTTTTCTAATATGTATTTTCTGGCTTTTAGTTTGAGAGGAAAATATTTTATCATACATTTCTACTTTATCACGAGACTTTCTTATGTATTTCTATTTTGTTAAGCAGTTCTATCAATTGTTTCTTCAACACCTATAAAGCAGTTCTTTGTTTTTTATTGAATCCATTAATAAAATGAATTCAACAGATTGTATAATATTGAACTATCTTGGCATTCTTTAAGTAAAAGTTACTTAGCCATGCTACTGAATTTCCCCTGTATATAGGATTTTTACCTGATTATATATATATATGTACTATGCATAATATGTTACATATGTATATAATTGGAATTTATTTTCTCTTTTTGTATGTGTCCATTATTGGATTTTGGTGAGGAAACCACACATCTATGTTTGTGCTGATTATAAGGTGTCCCATCTAGTTTACTATTTATGACAGATTTTTAATGTTTTAATAAAGTATTATTATTAATTGTTGCATTGAAACAGAGCTGAGATGGGTTGTTAAATCTCTAGTTATTTCTTATAGCTTTGGCTGTTGCCTTGTGTAATAGTCTCAGATGCCTGCATAATGAATACAGTTCTTATTTAATGCATGCATAAATCTGCAAGATGCCTAGCAAAATAGCACATATTTTTTATCTCAACCCTTTTCAGATACAAATATCTGTATCTATATATCTATAGCTATATATTTATCTCTTTTCCTAGAACACCATGCACATTGTATGCCAACCAGTAATGTTATAGTCTGTGAGAGAAATGAAGCTACCAGGGCACAACTTAGTGGAGTCAACAGGAAACACGAGAAATTATAGCTTAGGTACACATGAGATATAAGTAGAATGTATCTGTATTTTCCATATTTAACAAAAATTTTGCAGTAAGCTCTTTTGGCATCAGTGACCTCACAAAAATGACAAATGTATTTAATGATGTGTTAAATTCTAATTTCTTAAGATAGTCGATGATGAATATGTAACCAGAAGAAAATGTTGACATCTACATCTATCGTGGATGCCCACACTGGGGCAGTATCACCGACCACATTAAAATCAGAATACATAAATCTGCTGAATAAGAATCAGTATGATCTTAAAAAATTAGTAGCTGATTTAAGAAGATTATACCTGAAAATGATGACATATTATGCAGAAGATATCTTGGACACATTCTGTGAGACATAACTCTTCATTTAGATTAAAGCACTACTCTTATAACTGTATTTTAGTTATTCAGTATTTTTGGTGAGGTTTGTAATGATATAATTTATATACAATAAAAATCATTCCTTTTAATTATACAGTTCAATAAATTTTGCAACATGTATGCAGTCATGGAACCAAAACCACAGTCAAGATTTAGAACAGTATCCTCACCCCCAAAGGTCAGTCAGTACCTTCCTCCTACTTCCAGTAGTTCGCAACTACTAAGCTGTTTCCTATCCCTATAGTTTTGCTTTGTTTATAATGTAATATTAATGAAATGGCACAGTGCAATAGACCCCCTTTATTTGCTGTTTTGCTTTCCATGGGATTTCAATTACATACTGTCCAAAAATATTAAGTGGAGAATTCCAGAAATAAACAATTCATAAGTTTAAATTGCATGCCATTTTGAGTAGCGTGATGAAATCTCATGCTGTTTCACTCTGACCAGCCTGGGATGTGAATCACCCTTTGTCCAGGGTATCCATGCTATGTGCGCTACCTACCCACTGGTCCCTGAGAAGCCATCTGGGTTATCAGATTGACTGTCACAGCATCACAGTGGTTGTGTTCAAGTAACCCTTATAACCATTATTTTACTTAATAATGGCCCCAAAGTGCAAAAGTAGTGATGCTAGCTATTTAGCTATGCCTAAGAGAAGTTATAAATTGCTTCCCTTAACTGAAAAGGTGAAAGTTCTTGACATAATAAGGAATGAAAAAAATCATATGCTGAGGTTGCTAAGATCTATGGTAAGAACGAATCTTATATCTGTGATATTGTGAAGAAGGAAAAGGAAATTTGTGCTTGTTTTGCTGTCAAATCTCAAACTGCAAAAGTTTAGGCCACAGTACATGAAAAGTGCTTAAGATAGAAAAGGCAATAAATTTGTTCATGGAGGACATGAACAGGAACATGTTCCTTTTGAGGGGAACTGAGTTTGGTACTGTCCTCAATTTCAGGCATCTGCCTGAGGTCTTGGAACATACCCCTGTGGATAAGGGGGTATTGCTGTATGTAGCAGTTTTTTTGTCTGACTTCTTTCACTTAGATAAATGATTTTGCAATTCATTCTTATTTTGAGAGAATCAATAGTTCTATTTTATTATTGAAAATTTTGTTCATTTTTTTAAGTTTTTTTTTTTTGGTATGTAGAAAAAAATGAAGCAACAGTGGTTAATGTGTGTGCTGTTATTAACAGAAGTACTTGGGTATTAATGCCATCAGGGTTTCCAATGGAAAATCAGTTAATTTTAATAATGTTTGAGTTTTTGCATCTAATTCATGGATTTAAGTAAAGCTTTTCAAAGTTTATTTTATTTACCTATATAGTGGTGAGTAATATGTTACTGTAAATGTTACTGTAAAGTCTGTTTAAAAGATCGTTACAGATAAAGTTATTAACGTGGTGGTGACAAGATAAATGTGAATTTTGGTAGAGCATGGAAGCATGGTAAAGAAAATGGTTACTAAATTAAAAAATTGTATGAAGTATCAATATTCTTGGACTTTATGTAGTGTACAGTTAATTTATTTTTGTGTCCAAAAAATGGTTATATTCTATCAATCATGATAGAAGCTGTCCTGATGAAATTACCAAATATTTTTATACAGGAAGAACTAGTTACAGTAATTATACTACATGATTTATAATGTTAAATACAGAAAAATATTTGGCATAGCAGTGCATAGTTTCTCTTTCTACTGCCTGTCATCAGTCAGAATTTTCAAATGTTTGAGCCTTTGAATTAGTATTTCTAAAGACTCTCAAGAGTTTAGTCTTTTCTAAATCAGTCTTTTATATTTTCTTTGCATTTTTAGTTAAAAATATTTAATCAGGGCGCTTAATAAATCACATACTAAAAACTTCAGATTTTAAACATTTTTGTGAATAGCAATTATTTTAAACAAAACTTGCAGACAGGGAGATATTGAAATGTATCAGTGGGTAAACAAGGAAAAAAATTAAACAATGGAGACTTAAACAATGTATGGATTTATTTTTTAACAATTATTAACTGTTTTAATTGCATGTTTTAATGGATGTTGTGTCATATGGGCTTCATACCCCAGAAATAGGTTGTCATAAGTGATTTCAACTGAATACATGACTCTAATAAAATCTGTCAGACATTATTCCAAAGAATATATTTTTTTAATTTTATTGGGGGAAAACTACAAAACATTTACAGTACAATGCTTACAGTCACAATTTGTAGTGAGCTGATTTCCCAAAATGTATTACCACTCAAGTTGACTTATCTTGTTTCATTCAAAAACCTACTCTGTCAAAGTAATCCAGAGAGCACACACATAGTGCTCCAACTGTATCTACGTACAACCAACACTCCATTTTAAGTGTACAATTAAATGATTTTCAGTG
>CAUYRT010087109.1:0-20906 GCA_963574885.1 Lepilemur ruficaudatus | reverse complement strand
AAGGAAATCTTCTAAAACTGATTTATGTGAATAGCTATACAACTTGGTAAATTTACTAAAAATCATTTAATTGTTCACTTAAAAAAAAAGGAGCGGTCTTTAGATTGTGCCAGATCCCCACGTGGGCCCATTGAAGATTAAATTAGTGCTTCTCAAACTTTAAGGTGCATACAGATCACCAGGATATCTTGTTAAAATGCAGGTTCTGAGCCATTAGGTCTGGAATGGGACCTAAGACTGTGCATTTCTAACAAGCTCCCTGGCTTCTGGACCACCTTAAAGTAGCAAGGGTATAGACCACTGTTCCTTAAACTAGTGTGAGTCTAAGAAAATTCTTTTGAAAATTCCCTACAAAAATATGTAAATTTTTTGCTCTTATGTTCTTTGAAAAATTAATATATTCTGATGCCTATTCTGAATCATTTGATGACCACCTTATAACTGAATACTACACTTGATTTTGTATTTGCCACCAACTACAACTTTAATTTTCTTGGGCTAAAGGGAAAAAAATAGAATACTTCTTATGGAAATGATAGCATTCTAGCTAAGAGAAGGTCAAGCATGCTCACAGCACACTGCAAAAAAGTTTCACAGAAATTCAAATAGAGAAGAATGTTGGGACAATTAAGCCAATTATAAACATGCCAAACGAAAAGGCTCATACCATAGCAATGAGTCCATATTCTCATCTCAAGGGACAATGTAATTTCAGCAAAACAACAAACATCATTCACCAGGTTACATACATAATATTAACTGAATTTTTAAATTTTGTGAATTTAATTTCTAAAATTATTTGTTTTATATATGTAGAAAGCTGTGAGAATAATGCATTTATACCTAATCTAAATTTTATACATGATTAAGAAACATAATTAAAATAATTTAATAGTTGGGAGCTAGCAAGATTTTTTTTTTTCTCATTTAAAAGTGGCCTCAAACATTACCGGATATTGGCAGACACTGCTATGGTCTGTGATTTTTTCCTTGTCTACAGCCTGCCCTTGGCTGTGCTTTGAGAGAGTAGGAACAAGGGTTGTATCCACACTTGGAGAGTGTTGGCAGGCAAGGACTGGCCTTTTTGCACTGTGTAACTGTTGGCAGGACCTCTCCTAACTCTGTGTAGCTGCAGCCAGGAGGGAATAGGCATTTATTCTAGTCTACGCAGACACGCCAGGCTGCCCTGGCCTTAGCAATGACCCTAGGCAGCAGCAATGGTGGAGAAGCTTTGACTAGGGCACTGTGACTGAGTTACCAGCCACCCACCATCTGTAAGTTGAGAGGACCCCTTTGGAAAGAATAAGTAACCTTGGGGTCACTGGTGATATCTAGTAAGGAGAATCTTATGGGAAACTTAGACTTGACTTGCTAGGTAGAGCTCAGAGTGGTATGAATTTTAACTTTAAAAAACACATGACTTAAGTGACTTAATTTTGTTGCCTAAGTTGGTGAGGTGGGACATACAAGGTATACAGGCTTTCAAACAAATGTGAGTCCTAACCTGGTCTCTGACATGACACCTTGGTTGGATATTTGTCTACCTTAGCTGGATAACTAAGGTGGAATTTCACCTTTTCACCTGTCTGGAATCTTCATGCATAACTTAAAGCAAAGCAAAATGAAATAAGCAAATTTAAAGAATTTAAACCTTTAAAGAAATGTCATTCCTTTTTTCAATAAGCTCAGAATTCTGTGGCTCGGGCTTCCTTTAATTAAAGGGCTGCTTTAAACATACTTAGAAAAAAAAACTTTTTTTTTTTTTCATTTTTTGAGACAGAGTCTCACTCTGTTGCCCAGGCTAGAGTGCCGTGGCATCAACCTAGCTCACAGCAACCTCTAACTCCTGGGCTCAAGTGATCCTTCTGCCTTAGCCTCCTGCATAGCCAGGACTACAGGCATGTGCCACCATGCCAGCCTAATTTTTTCTATTTTTCGTAGAGACAGGGTCTCGCTCTTGCTCAAGCTGATCTCAATCTCCTGAGCTCAAACGATCCACCCGCCTCAGCCTCCCAGAGTGTTAGGGTTACAGGCGTGAGCCACTGCACCCGGCCAAAAACAAACATTTTAAAAAATCAGATAGCATATACCTCTGAGGCATTTGACCCAGATTTGTTGCTCTGTCAATGTGACTCTCTCCCTCTTCATTTGCCTATATTTTTTCCGTTTTTTGCTGACTAGCAGCAGAAGACCCCCTAGCAATTCTGAGATCAGAAACTATACAGAAAATGTAATATTTTAAAAATCTAACACTTCCTCCTATTCCCAATCCCATTCCCCAAAGGTAAGTACTATTAACAATTCTTGTGTACACTTCCAGAATTTTCTCCGAATATATAAGCTAAATGTGTATTGCTTTTCCCTACACACAAGGGATAATACTATACATACTATTTCACTTACAAACGTGTATGTGAATCATCCCTTAACAAAACACATAGGTGTGTATCATGGTAAGGACTATACCATAATGTATTTAACCTTCTCTATTTAGTGGGCATTTAGGCTGTGTCCAGTTCTTTGCTGTTATAAAAAATGTGCTAATGAATATTTTTATCGTAAAGTTTTGTACACATAATGAAGTATTTCTTTAAGATAAATTCCTGGGAAAGCAATTGCTGGGTTGAAGTGTATGGACATGTTTAATTTTGATGAATTTTGACTACCAATTGCACCCACCAACTATGTGTGAGAGTTACTATTATCCACCTCTCCCTTATCATTCTGGGTTTTATATTTTCCTCAAACCAAACAACAACAAAATCCCATAAACCCTTCTATGTATTTTTTTCTTCTAGTACTTTTAGTTGTGTGTTTTATTTCAATACTTAAATCTTTGATCCATCTGGACATAATTCTGGTGGTGTAAGGGGTTAGGGATAAGCTTTACTTTTTTTTTTAAACAGCTATCGAGTTGTCCTAATATCACGTTATTGGAGAAACACACACAGACTTGCTAAATTGCCTTCATCAGATGCTGAATACTCAAAGTTTGTTTTGTTTTGTTTTGTTTTGATTTGGGAATTTTTTACTTTATTCCATCAAGCTGTCTACTCCATCCTCGTATTTGTTTCCTGTTGCTACTGTAACCAATTACCACAACTTTAGTGGCTTAAAAAAACACACATTTATTCTCCTACAATTCTGGACATCAGAAATCCAAAATGGGTTGTGCTCCTTGTGGAGGCTCTAGGGGAGACTCTAACTCCTTGCCTTTTCCAGTTTCTAGAGGCCATCTGCAGTCTCGGGCTCACAGCCCCTTCCCCATCTTCAAACCTAGCAATGTAGCATCTTCAAATCTCTTTCTTTCTCATCACCTTCTCTGGCAAGAACCTCTTGCCTCCCTTTTATAAGTATCCTTGTGATTGCATTAGGTCTATCCACATAATCCAGGAAAATATCCCCACCTCAAAATCTTTAACTTGAGCACAACTGCAAAGTCCCTTTTGCCATACAAGCTCACACTCACAGGTTCTGTGGATTAGGGCATCTTTGGAGGCCATTATTCTGTGTGCCAGGGTCTCTAATACCAAGCTCTTTTAACTGTTAGAATTTACAATGAGTTTTAATATCTGAAAAAGTTAATTCTTCCTCATAACATCTTTTTGCAAGATGAACATATTTTCAACTATATGAATTTAAAATATGTGAGTCCCAGATTGTGGCTGCAATATCAAATTACATTGACAGGATATGTGCCTAATGTAAGATCTATATAGTATCTGAAAAAAATTAACCGTGGATATATGTGAATGTAATGTGTATATATAAATATATTCTTTTTTTCATATATTTAAGTGATAATTTATTCACACATATAAACTAATTATAACAATGAGAAAAGATTTATAAAGAAGGGGTTTTCGGGGGGGTTTGTTTTTGTTTTAAGAGAATAAATGTGGAAAGGTTTCTTTTTAAATTATTTTCCTAAGTAAAAGTATGCTTTTATGACAGTAGAAAATAAACATTCAACATCTATTCACTAACCAACCAAAGAAATAAAATGTTTATGTTACCTGCAAAGTTAAACATACCTGGCAAATCTTAACTAGTTCACAAAAAGTCTAGAGAATTAGGTGAAAAAGTGAAGGCCTTTAAGGATTTTTCAACTTCCAGATGGACAGACAGAAAATGCATCAGTACAGAATGAGTGATAGCAAACACTTATGCTTTTATATACTAGGTACTATACATAATTTACATACCACAATTTCCACATTTAACCAATAAACAAGCTCCATTTAATAGTTTAAAATAAACTATTAGATCATGACTATTCTTGTTTAATGGTTTTAGGCAAATAATTGCAGACACAACAATATAAATGTTGATTTCCTGGATTTGGCAACTGCTAAAAAGAGTTTTCAGAAATCCATTAGATGCTAACATAGATCTACAGAGGCTAATTTTAAAGTGCATATCAGGGGATAAATCCTACAGAAGCCTCAGCCTCTGTAATATCATCATAGGTTAATAGTTTTGTAAATTCATAAACATTAAATTAATTTAGAGCAATCTAAAAAAAAACTCTTCAGGTGGCATCCAGTTTCTTACAGGCTTCTTCAATGAATGTTAACATGTTCTTAATCTGGGATGAATTATGAAGAACATCGACATCCTTTATAAGAGCATTCTGGTTTGGAATTAGCATCAAAATTTCTTTCTAAAGTGTGGGTGCTTTGAGACTATTCTGAGAAAATTCTAGAAGAGAGAGTACACCACTACTATCCACCTGAAGCACCTGTTTTAGCGTGTTCTCTTCTTCTTCCAACTCACTTGCCAGAATTTCAGTTTTGTTCTTTAGAATCTGCATATTCCCAGTCATCAACCCTGTGGTCTCTACCATTTTAGGTATTTTTTCCTGTAATAATGCCAGCCCTTCATTGACTCTGTGCTGTGTCCTTTCCACATTCAGTAGTCTTGACACGTTAGTCAAATCTTTCAGCTTTTCAGGAAGAACTTTCAGGGTTTCACACAGTTGTAGCAATCTTTTCTTCAGGAAGTTGAGATGATGTTGTATTTCTTCTTTTTCTTTAATACTTTTACTTAAAATGGTTATTACTACTGATTTCATTATAGTTTGCAAATGCTCTCTGCTACTCTTTGAAAGAGGTAGCCAGGTTTTTCTCCTGTTGGATGCTATCTTTATCTGTTTTAGATTAGTATGCTTTGTCCTTCAGAAGGCACATGCTTTCGATGATTTTTATTTCTTTTTGCTGTGTTTCTAACCTCTTTCTCTGACAACTCTACTTCCTCATCATCTATTTTTCTCTTTGGATTTCTTTTTAAATGTTGAGACTTCTTGGAAGCATTTGGTTTACGAGGCATCTTGATCATTGATTCCTCTTGAACTTTTCGGGGAGCCGCGTTCATACTAATTCTCATCCAAACAATCGAAAGAGGAAGAGACCCGGTTAAATATATTCTTAAGGACACAGATTATGCATATTATAAACCACTTAATCTGTTTCTGTCTTCTTAATTTAAGCATTAATGCAAATTAGTCCTCAATTTTCATTCATTTAAAAAATGTGTGTTACTCACTTACTATTTTTAGGGAAAATAGTATTCTGGGAACACAGGTAAGAGATGGCCCTTATTCTCAAGGCAAGTATTTTTTATTCTTAGGATTGTGACTTATTAGTGAGTTATGAAATCAATGTAGTGGATCATGACCAGCATTTTGAAAAAAGAAATGAACTAGAATACACTAGGATATATCATAGTACATTGCACAACATGAAGGTAAGCATTGTACTCTGAAACTTAGTGGTTATGTGTCTGTGTGTTTGTGTATATGTAAGTTGCAGTGTAAAATGTCTCTCTTTCTTACTTTGGGTGTGGTAGCCAAAAAGTTTCAGAGCTTCTAGTCTGAAAGGAGAATCAATAGAAACAAACACCACCAATTAGAATGAGAACTGCATTCATAGATTAAACTGTAAACTCCATGAGAACAGAAACATGGCTCTTTTACTCACCGTTATTTCATTACAACCTAAACTGGGTCTGATATAGAATCAGTTCTCTGTTACTATTCTTGAATGAACAAATGAATGTGGTGGGCTTAGAGTACTAGGGAAAGCAGCGGAAGGAGACCAACGTCTAGCACGTCCTGTGTGTTGCTGTGGGGACAAGGTCTGGTGAGGAAAATGATCTGATGTAGAATTGAAGGCCGGGCAGAGCCTGTGAGAGGGAACCCTGAGGGACCTTGAGTGACATCTAGTGGATTCTTTGACCAACTGGGAGACACCAGCCTGAGGAAATCTCCCATTAGGTGAAGTATTAATGAATATGCTGTTTGCTTTAAAAAATGAGAGAGAGAGTGATGGGATCCATCCCGGCACAGTGTACAGAATTTATTTATAGGGGGATACTGTAGGTTTATTGGTCTATGCTCTTTGTTAGGTGTTGGCTTTGTCCATAGGAGCTTTGTCATCAGATTGGAAAATCTTGATTAATCTTCCTGACTCTATAGCGTGTTACTCAGCACCTGGTACAGCATCGTCAGGTGTGTAATAAACACCTGCTTTTGGCTGGCTGACTTGTTTTAGTCATTCATTCAGCCTGGGGTCATTGATTGGATACCACCCACATTAAGGAGTCCCATCCCTGATTGCACATTGGAAGCACCAAGGGAGTTTTTAATAAATACAGATGCCCTTTCTTACTCATCCTGATCCCACCTTCATCCTCATTTGTTAGGGTATAGCTGAGGCTTCTCTCTATAGATAAGGAAGTAAAGTTTGTTTGTTTGTTTTTTCCAGCTCCCAAGGTGACTACTGTGCACAGCATGTCATACAGGATCCGTGTAGAACAGGGATCCGTGCCCTCTAGATTGGTACTTCTTAAACTGTTTGGGGTAAGGGACCAATCCATCATGGGCCAATATCTTAGTAAAATATAAATAAAAATTAATTACTATAAAATGAAAAGAAAAAGATATACAGTATAATAAAATACAAGCCCCATTTTTTTTATTAGACTCAACAGAAATCAATTACTCTGTCAAATTTCTCTAAAAGATTATAGCTGCTTACTCTCAATTTCTGTATTTGTCTCATTGTGGACCAGTAACAAACCATTTGCAGTGTGGCACTTTGAGTCACATTGTGCTAGCCTACATTCTAGATGGAAACGGGGGTGGGGGGCAGGGGGCGGGGGGGGGGAGGAAAAGACAGAGGAGATGCAAAACACACAAGTAACAATGCCGGCAGGACATACAGGTTATTCTTGTTGCCTTTAAGGAGGAGGCCTGCCAATCTCTCAGCCAGTGCCTCCCACGCAGCAGAGCCCCATGGGGCTCCCAGGACTCAGGGCCCAGTCCTTGGCTTTACAGAGTCCAAACTTTAATCTTATCAGAACACACACGTTAACCGGGCAATCTCTCCCTGTCCCACAATAGAGCACCCCTCTGTAGTGATGGCAGTATTCATGCCCACTCAATGTGTGTGTCTCACCCATGGACAGTGCTTAGTAAGTACAGACAGACTTTAACAGCCTGTCATACTTCTAGGACATTGCCTTCTGTCCGTCACCAAGCCGGCAGGTTCAATTACTGGTTTGAGTTACCACTTTCTCTGGTTTTGAATCACCTCTGAGGATATCCCAGGCTACCTTAATTGGACTTGAGTGATCCTCAGGTTTTTATAAGCAATATGTTTGTCAACTATCACCAGCACAGATTTGGTCCACAGACAACTACTCTATCATAAGCTGATCACTTCATCTCATCTTTTGTTGTTGTTTTGTTTTGTTTTGAGACAGAGTCTCACTCTGTTGCCCGGGCTAGAGTGCCATGGCGTCAGCCTAGCTCACAGCAACCTCACACTCCTGGACTCAAGTGATCCTTCTGCCTGAGACTCCTGAGTAGCTGGGACTGCAGGCATACACCACCATGCCTGGCTAATTTTTTATATATATATTTTTAGTTGTCCAGCTAATTTCTTTCTATTTTTAGTAGAGACGGGATCTTGCTCTTGCTCAGGCTGGTCTTGAACTCCTGAGCTCAAACAATCCGCCTGCCTCAGCCTCCCAGAGTGCTAGAATTACAGGTGTGAGCCACCATGCCTGGCCCCATCTCATCTTTTTAAATTCAGTCTTTTTCTTCTGCGTATAGTGCCCTGCCTTCCTTTTTTTTTGCTAAACTCCTGCTTATCTTTTGGATTTCAGCTCACATGTTGTCTCCTCCCAGAAGCCTGCCTTCGTCTCTTGTCACCCAAGGCTCGAATCTCTGTGCCCCAGCAAAGCACATAGTCCACAATGCTGCAATGAACCAGTTTTCTCTCTTCTCCCCAGTCGACTTTTAAGCTTCTTAGAACAGTGATCCTGGCTTTTGTTTACTATGGTGTCCAGAAAAGCTATATGCATAGTAGACCCTTAAAAAAAAATGTTTGGTGAAATAAACTGATTTTCTAGTTCCATTTTTGAAGGGTGGTGTCATGGCAAGGACTGGTAGGAGATATGGCTAGCTTCTGATCTTATGCAGGCTTTGTGGTGGTGGCTGGGGGTGGGGGTGTTTCTTGAAAGTCAATCGAAAGACTGTGAGCATTAACTAATAGGTATGAAGGTGTATAAGAAGGGGAGTATGATGATAAAGTGAGTGATGTAAGAAAAACTAATTTCATGGTAGCGAGGAAGGAGAGATTAGATTTGGGCAGAGATTGGACCTGGTAAGCCAGTTAAAATAGTGTAGTGATAGCATCTCCCCATGAGGGGCATCTCAGAATCACCTGAGATGCTACATCAATACCCTCGACCACCCCATTCCTATGTGTCACCCACACCCTTCCTGGGTCTCATCCCTGGTTAATAATCATGGCCCTGGGCCCCTTGGTGCTGAGGGGAGTCTGTCCTATGCCTGATGGGCAGGAGAAGGACATTCCAAGGTCTGCTATAATCTTCTAGATGTGAGATACTAGAAACATGATGTGTTATCATTACATATTTAACCATTTAATCATTTATATAATGATTCCAATTTTATGTCTGATCTTTTGCTAGAGGTAAAGCAAAACTTCTAGTGGAGTATAACAAATTGTTATCTTAAAAACTAGTCACCTGACTAAAGTTTGCATTAATTTCCAGTGAGGGCTGTTCGCCCCCTATTTATTGTATTACAGTAATCTTTTACTGAATGTTTGATAAATTAACAAAATATTCTACTGGCCTAATAATTTTCTTTGGAAAAACTAACAACACTATCTCAACTATCTTGTAGGCATTCATTAAGTTATATAAATTTTTTCTTCTTTAATCTGAATGTCGAGGAATACATTAAAACAAAAACTAAGATTATGTTTTGCTCTCTTTAGGTTGAACTTTCTGGGAATGTAAAAAAAAAAAAAAAAACCTGCCCATAGTGAGTGAGACAAATAATGTTTCTTTGACCAAAAGCAGTCAATCAATTACAAAGTCTTGTAATTGCCAATTCAGTTTTTCATCTCTTGTTTCCAACTTCTTTAGAGTCTTCTACTACCAGTATCTGCTCTAAGGATTATCAAAGTCACACAGTTTAGAACACTACCTTATATCTGGACATCAGGTTTCAGAGAAAGAGAAGGGGAAAGGTAACGAGGGGGAAGTGAAGATAGAGCAAGAGGGAAGGGGAGAGAGAGCATTGGAGGGGAGGGCAAGGCTTAGATCTGAGGTTTAAATTTTTTGTGCATTACCCCTTCTTATTAATGACAGCCTGACTGATGGGCCAGTCCAAACAGGTTTGTGTACTTTCCTGAAATACAGACCTAGGTATCCCCTGGTGTGCAAAAAAGATACTATAGTAAGGAGAAAATTACATGTAAAGGGAATTTTCAATTAGAGGAACTTGAAAGTTCAGATGAGGCATAAAGATTTAACCCAATAGGAATTTATAGGCTATTAAAAATCAAATTTAGAATTAATTAAAGGAATTTGGAAATGGGCAAAAAGAAATACAGAATATTTGACAAATCAGTGTCAGAGAATATCACTTTCCTTTATTGCTTTGACTTCTATTAATATTTTGTTTGTTCTTAGATCCGGGTTAACCCTGGAAAGGCACTGGTGGTGACAGCCTGCGTCTGATGTGGGGAATAGGGCCCAAAGGAAAGTTCTTAGTCATTTTTTATTAACAATGATTCATTTCTTGGGAATTCAGGAAAATGTTCTAAAAGCCAGGTTGGTGGGGAGGTAAGCACAAGTGCTCTCACAGGCTAGGAATAACTTCCAGAATTAATAGTTTCCAAGTTTCTAACAGAGCTGGTTAAGGATGTTAAAATCACCAGCAGTTGTACCTGTTATTACTTGCTGAATCTGGCACACATCCTTGGACAAATGCACGCTTAAATTAAGAATGCTGGGTTGAGTTGTCAAAAGTGTCCCCCCAACCTTGGACTTAAAAGGAAATCCTGGCAGGACATTCTCAATGCCCCCAAACAGGGAGTAGGTTAATTTAGTTATGGTTCATCCATACACACATAGAATATTATTCAAGCATTAAAAATTGCATTTATAAATAAGTTTTACTGGACATGAAAAAATACTATGTAATACTAAGTGAAAAAACCAGTTGCAGAATTAGCATATGTAGTATCAACTCTGCTTTTAAAAATGACATGCATAGGAAGGGATGGACAAGGGGAGCACAGATGATTTTTAGGACGGTGAAACTGTCTGTATGAGACCATAATAGCAGATACACATCAGTATACACTTGTTAAAACTCACAGAATGTACAGCAAAAGTGCCACACTAATGGGAGATGTTAATAACATAGCAAACTGTAGGTGAAAGGAGTGTGGAGAGAGGGCATATGGGAAACCTTTGTATTTTCTGCTCACTTTTTCTGTAAACCTAAAATGGCTCTAGAAAACAAAGTCTATTATTTCTTAAAAATATATTGAAAGCCTGTAATCCTAGCACTCTGGGAGGCCGAGGCGGGAGGATTGCTCAAGGTCAGGAGTTCGAAAACAGCCTGAGCAAGAGTGAGACCCCATCTCTACTGAAAATAGAAAGAAATTAATTGGCCAACTAAAAATATATAGAAAAAATTAGCCGGGCATGGCGGTGCATCCCTGCAGTCCCAGCTACTCGGGAAGCTGAGGCAGAAGGATCACTTGAGCCCAGGAATTTGAGGTTGCTGTGAGTGAGGCTGATGCCATGGCACTCTAGCCCAGGCAACAGAGTGAGATTCTGTCTCAAAAAAAAAAAATGTATTGAAAAAGACTGCATGGAAATAACAATGTCAAGTAAAGAAAAAAAATCAGGCTTTTAAAGAATTAAAGTTAGTTTTATTCAGAAGTCTTCCTGAGGACTGCATATAGCCTGAGTGCTATAGCCCGGGAGAAGTCTTTCAGAGAGGGTCTGTCAGAGTGCTCTGAAAAAGCATTTTAGCTCACGATTTATGTACAGGTCGTGGGGGTAAAGTGCATGTAAAATCACATCAAAGCTTGGGTGCAAGAGTAAATCAGTTATAGACAAAGTACATCTGGTTATACATTGTAGAGACATAATTGCTAACCCTGTCAGATGTTATCTTACGTGTAGGAAAAGTCAAGGACTAGGGTCATTTATCTTTTAAGAAATCTAGTGACTCAGGCAAGAAATGTGGGAGTTGTGTGCTCTATTTTGTTTTGTCTTCAAAACATTCTTTTTTTTTTTTTTTTTTTGAGACAGAGTCTCACTCTGCTGCCCGGACTAGAGTGCCATGGCATCAGCCTAGCTCACGGCAACCTCAAACTCCTGGGCTCAAGCCATCCTCCTGCCTCAGCCTCCCGAGTAGCTGGGACTACAGGCATGTGCCGCTATGCCCCACTAATTTTTTCTATATATATTTTTAGTTGTCCAGTTAATTTCTTTGTATTATTTTAGTAGAGACAGAGTCTCACTCTTGCTCAGGCTGGTCTCGAACTCCTGAGCTCAAATGATCCTCCTGCCTTGGCCTCCCAGAGTGCTATGATTACAGGTGTGAGCCACCGCGCCTGGCCATCTTCGATGGCATTCTTCCAGAGAGCTGCAAGTGGTCACAGAGTCAGGGCCTTTGTGAAATTATGCTGGCCAGCAGAAAAGAGCAAACGTGGCTTCTTACACTTGCTACTTTGTCTCACAACAACAAAATGTCAGCCAGACTGTGTCATTCTATAAGGTAGTAATAACCTTAAATTCCCTGGGATCAAATTCTGTCTTCTCTACTTACTGCTTAGCCAAGTTACTTGAACTCTTTGTGTTTCAGTTCCCCCATCTATTAAAATGAGGCTTATAATAATACTTACCTCATAAAGTTTTTTTGTGAACATTAAGTTAGTTAACATATATGAAGAGACTTCACAAAGTTCATAGAAAAATAGAATTAAATGATAAAAATAGGCCAGGCACAGTGGCTCACACCTGTAATCCTAGCACTTTGGGAAGCCAAGGCCAGAGGATTGCTTGAGCCCAGGTGCTCAAGACCAGCCTGGGCAATAGCACCTCTAGAAAAAAACAGAAAAATTAGCCAGCCATGGTGGTGTATGCCTGTAGTCCCAGCTACTAGGAAGGATCTCTTGAGCCCGGGATTTGAGGTTGCAGTGAGCTATGGTGATGCCACTGCACTCTAGCCCAGGCAACAGAGTGAGAACTTGTCTCCAAAAAAGAAAAAAAAAAAGCCAACAACAACAACAAAAAAAAGCCCAAACAAATAAAAAATATAAACTTTATTACTCAACATAAGCTCCATCAGGGGCAAGACTTTTGTAAGTGATGATACCACCAATTTAGTCCATCCCTAGAGAACTGAGGGTCCTGGAATTTTTAACTATATCAATGCAGTATTTTTTACATTATTAACTGAAGAAAGATGGTTGGGTTCCCTTAAAGATTTTTTTAAGAATAGGAAACAAAAATGAGTTCAAAACAGCCAAATGAGTACTGTAAGGTGGATGCTTCATGATTTCCCATCGAAACTCTCACAAAATTGCCTTTGTTTGATGAGAGGAGTGAGCAGGGGCATTGTCACTGTGGAGAAGGACTCTCTGGTGAAGGTTTTCTCTGTTTTTTGCTAAAGCTTTGTGTAACTTTATCAAAACACTGTCATAATAAGTAGATGTTATTGTTCTTTGGCCCTCCAGAAAGCCAACAAGTAAAATGACTTGAGCATCCCCCAAAACTGTTGTCATTGCCTTTGCTCTTCACCAGTCTGCTTGTGCTGTGACTGGACCACTTCTGCCTCTGGTAGCCATTGCTTTGGTTGTGCTTTGTCTTCAGGATTGTACTGGTAAAGCCACATTTCATCTCCTAATACAATTCTTTGAAGAAATGCTTCAGGATCTTGATCCTACTTGTTTAAAGCTCTAGTCTTATATGTAGCTGATGTGGGTGCAGTGGTTTTGTTGCCCACTGAATGGAAAATTTTCTCAACTTTAATTTTTCAGTCAGAAATGTAAGCTGAGCCAATTGAGATGTCTGCTGTGTTGGCTATTGTTGATAGGTAAGGACTATGTTATTAATATTATTTGATTTCTCATTGTTTTGTGGTCCTCTCTTTCTTTCTTCCTTCCTGTCTTCTGTTGTTAAAATTGATTTTTCTCCGGTATCGTGTTTTAATTTCTTGCTGTTTATTTTTTGTGTATCTGTTGTAGGTTTTTGATTGGAGGTTACCATGAGGCTTGCATAAAACATTTTATAACCAATTATTTTAAACATATGACAACTCTGCTTACAAACAAACAAATAAAGAAATGTAACAGAAATTCTACCCTTTAGCTCCATTCCCCCTGCTTTTTAATTTTTTGTTGTTTCTATCCATATCTTTTTATACTATTCTTCTCTCAAAAAGTTTTATTTATTTTTCATAGATTTGTCTTTTAGACTTCCTGCTCAAGATATAAGTAGTTTGCACACCACAGTTACAGTAATAGAGTATCCTGTATTTGAGTACTTACTGTTAACAGAAAGTTGTATACTTTCGGATGATTTCTTATTGTTCATTAATGTCCTTTTCATTCAGATTGAAGAACTCTTTTTAGCATTGCTTGTAGCACAGGTCTGGTGTTGATGAAATCCCTTAGCTCTTGTTTGTCTAGGGAAGTCTTTATTTCTCCTGCATGTTTGAAGGATATTTTTGCAGGATATAATATGCTAGGATTAAGTTTTTTTTTCCTTTGGCACTTTATATATATCATGCCATTCTCTCCTGGCTTGTAAGGTTTCCACTGAGCAGTCTGCTGCCAGATGTATCAGAGCTCATTTATATGTCATTATTTTATTTTTTCTTGCTTCCCTTGGAACCTTTTCTTTATCTGTGACATTTGGGAGCTTGATTATTAAATGCCTGAGGTAGTTTTGTTTGGGTTAAATCTGGTTGGTGTTCTATGACTTTCTTGTACCTGAATATTGATATCTTTCTCTAAGTTTGGAAAGTTCTCTGTTATTATTTCTTTGAATAAAACTTCTACTCCAGTCTCTCTCTCTACCTCTTCTTTAATGTCAATAACTCTTAGATTTGCCTTTTTGAGGCTATGTTCTAGATCTTGTAGGCATGCTTCATTGTTTTTTATTCTTTTTTTCTTTTTTCTCTTCTGACTATTATTTTCAAATAGCCTGTCTTCAAGTTCACGATTTCTTTCTTCTGCTTGGTCAATTCTGCTTTTGAGAGACTCTGATGTATTTCTAAGTTTGCCAATTGAATTCTTTTTTTTTTTTTTTGAGACAGAGTCTCACTGTGTTGCCTGGACTAGAGTGCTGTGGCATCAGCCTAGCTCACAGCAACCTCACACTCCTGGGCTCAAGCAATCCTTCCGCCTCAGCCTCCCAAGTAGTTGGGACTACAGGCATGTGCCACCATGCCTGGCTAATTTTTTTAATATATATATTTTTTATTGGCCACTTAATTTCTATTTTTAGTAGAGACAGGGTCTTGCTCTTGCTCAGGCTGGTTTTGAACTCCTGACCTTGAGCGATCCACCTGCCTTGACCTCCCAGAGTGCTAGGATTACAGGCGTGAGCCACCGTGCTCAGCCCAATTGAATTCTTAAGTTCCAGAAATTCTGCTTGAATTTTTTAAATTATTTCAATCTCTTCATTAAATTTCTCTGATAGGCTTATTAATTCCTTCTCTTTGTTGTCTTGGAAGTTCATTTGAGCTTCTTCAGGACAGCTATTTTGAATTCTTTGTCTGAAACATCACATATCTTCACTGCTTCATGTTTGGTCACTGGTACCTTTTTTAGTGCATTTGGTGAGACCATGTCTTCCTGGGTGTTCTTAATGCTTATGGTTGTTCATTAATGTCTGGACATTGAAGAGCTAGGTATTTATTTTAATCTTTGCAGTCTGGACTTGTTTGAACCTATTCTTCTTGAGAAGTCTTTCCAGATATTTGAAGGGAATTGAGTGTTGTGATCTAAGTCTTTGGTCACTGCAGCTGTGTCAGCACTGGGGGTGTCCCAAGCCCAATAATGCTGTGACTCTTGCAGACTTCTGGTAGTACCACTTTGGTGGGCTTGGGTAAGATACAGGAGAATTCCTTGGATTACCGGGCAAAATCTCTTATTCTCTTCCCTCACTCCCTGTCTGGGCTAGGCTTCTGGAGCTGGGGGAAGAGTGATGTGGGCACTCCCTTACGGCCACCAGCTCCAGGTCACACCTGGAGCCAGCCCAGTCTTAACCAAAGCCAATGGTGACTGTTGTCTGATGTGTATTCAAAGCCCAAGTGCTCTTTAGTCAGTTGGTGGTGAATTCTTCCAGGACTGGGTTCTCCCTTCAGGGCAGCATATTTCTTTCTGGCCCAGGGTGGGTCCAGAAATGCCTTCCAGGAACTAAGGCCTGGATTCAGGGTCTTCAGGAGTCTGCTTGGTACTTTATTTTACTATGGCCAAGCTGGTACTCAAGTTGCAAAACAAAGTCCTCTGAACTCTTCCCTTTCCTTTCCCCAAGTAGAAGAAGATTCCCTGAGCTGCACTGCCCATAGTTGAGGGTGGGCCCAGGCTGCTTTTTGTCAGCTGGTTGTGGGACTAGTTGGAGCTCTTTCGGAACAAAGAATTTCTTTCTGGCTGGGCTGATCTAAATGCTCCCTCTGTGGGCACAGGCAGAAGTCTGCCTGTGCTGTGTCCTCCTATGCCAAAGCATCTCTGAGTTCCACTGCAAAGTCCCACAATCACTTCACTCTCCCTCCCCAGGCACACAGATTCTCTCTCCACTCAGTGTGCTGGTGTGGCACTGCTGGAGGATGAGGGAGGGGTGTCATAGCTAATGCAAGATTGTCTTTTCTGCCTTCTCTTCAGTGCCTCTTTCCTTGATATAATATTAAAACCAGGTAGTATGATTGCTCACCGGTTTTTGTTCTTCTAAAGGTGCATGGATAGCTGTTGAATTTGTTGTTCATACCAAGGAATGATTGCTGGAGGTTTTTATTTGGCCATCTTGCTCCACTCCCTCCAAGATATTCTTGATTTAAGTATGCTGTGGTAGTAAGTGGAGAATTTTCATAGGTTTATTTTGAGCTTGCAACATTTGGAATATCATACCTATTGTAATGTTTCTATATATGAATGTTTTATATGCTTAGGTAATAAGGAAGAGATGGAAATATTTTACAGAATCACAGATATAGTCTTTTTTTTTTTTTTTTTTTTTGAGACAGAGTCTCACTCTGTTGCCTTGGCTAGAGTGCCATGGCATCAGCCTAGCACACAGCAACCTCAAACTCCTGGGCTCAAGTGATCCTCCTGCCTCAGCCTCCCGAGTAGCTGAGACTACAGGCGTGAGCCACAATGCCCGCCTAATTTTTTCTATATATTTCAGTTGGCCAATTAATTTCTTTCTATTTTTATTAGAGACAGGGCTTCACTCTTTCTCAGGCTGGTCTCGAACTCCTGAACTCAAACGATCCTCCTGCCTCGGCCTCCCAGAGTGCTAGGATTACAGGTGTGAACCACTGCGCCCGGCCCACAGATATAGTCTTAATGGGAAAAAGAATAGGAAAAAACATCAACCAAAAGGGGAGAGAATTGGAATTTTATCTTCATTTGGTTTATAGGGCAGAGGGAGCGAGTGTCACTATTAAGTGTGATAACTATAAGGTGTGTCTTTTTTGTTATTGTTGTAAGTGAAGCGGAATATACACATTCAAATTAGTACAGTCCTCTAACTTAGTCATTTGGCAAAGTTATATGTATTTTCAACAACTTAACTCTTTCTCAAATGCTATAAACCCCCATCTTATTTCATCTCTACCACCCAGGTTCCTATATGGGATGGTGCTAATATCTGTCCCTTGAAGATTCTCTGCCCCCCCCCCAAGTCCATATTCTGAACCAATTCTGGTTGAAGCAGGAGGTAAACTAGGATCTCTAACCCCACCAGCATTTGGCTTAGTTAAATGCCTTCTCTGTGCCAGGGACCATGCCAGGGTCTGGGTTTGCAGAGATGAATATAACACAGTCCTTTCTCTAAAGCAGTCTGTAGACCAGAGAAGGGGTGATCTAAAAGCCTGTGCACCTATGCTCCCTCTCTTTACAATCGGTAAAACTTCCAAGTATTTGTGGAATTGAGAACAAGTAGTGGGAGACCTGTCTGTATTGACATAAAGCACACACTCCAGTTCCTGTGATACACCTTTAAAGTTGTCCTTGAACACCTCTCATTGTTGACAGATTGGCTAAAATCCAGCCCACGTAGAGGGAGGTAGATGCTGTGAGTGAGAAGTACTTCACTACTGCTAAAAGTCAAATTTACCCAAATGCACAGCCACCGTGTCCCTGTTTTGAAGCTCCTACACAATAAAAGCAATGTGAAATGGCAATTTTGGAAAGAGCGAAAATGTCAGTCTCTTTGAAGCAATTTCCAAACTCCTTAATTTACAGAATGATGGATTTAATTTTGGTCTGAATTATTTTGGTCTCAATGATATCAAAGCACTTAGTTCCTAGATCAATTCAGTGAGGAAAAAGCACCTTCAAAGTATCCAGAGGTTTTTTTGTTTATTTGTTTGTATTTTTGTGGTAGAGGACATCCTATTGGCTTTATACTAACATTCTAGAAATTAGTCCTTAGATTTTATGTTCCCTACAAATAATTTGTAGCACATTTATTAGGAACTCCAAATGTATTTTCTGGTGCTTATAGCTAAAATAAATGCATTAACTTAAATGATCACCAGCCATGGAGAGGCGGGGTCCCATAGTAGCTAAGAGTACAGTTTCTGGTGTTACTCTGACAAGATTCAAATCCCCCTCTGCCACTCACTATCTGTGGGATTTTGGACAAGCTATTTAAACTCCCTGTGCTTGTTTCTTTATCCACAAAATGAGAATAATGGTACCTACCTCAAAGGATTGTTATGAAGATCAAAGGAACTAACATACGGCACCTAGAACCATCCTGGCACAGGATGAGATGTGGTCTACAAGTAGTAGCTGATGCCGTTGATTAGACACTCACTATGTGCCATGCCTGTTATATATATCACTGAATTTATGCCTCCCAACTCCTCTCCGAGCAAGTATTAGTGTCTCCACTTAGCATATAAGGAAACATATAACAATAAGGAAACTTGAATTCAGAGGTTTCATCGTTTCAAGTCAGACATGCCGTGTTTGAGGCTGAAGTTTAGCCTATTCCACGTGTTTACATATGGGCCTTCCAAAATGGAGCTGTAAAAGTCAGAGTGCTACAGAAATGCAGCAACTGATGTTATTTAATATTAAAGGCAAAACTGTGTGATGTCATGTCATGCTCTCTCCAGCTAGCATGAAGAGAACATAAGCCAATAAGGCTGAAAAGGTGCCATCTTTGCATTTACATGCCATGAACTTTCTGTTGACAGCAGAGAAGAGCCATAGGAAGCTTTTAAGGAGTGAAGAAGTGATCGTCTGCATATTTTATAAAGATCACAATGATGATGTTGGAGCATAGGCTTGGGGGTGGGGTGAATGTAAAGATGGGAGACCAGTTTCAGAACCTTGTAAAACCCAGAGGGTTATGATAAGTGTTTGGGCCTAGTTGGAAATTGTGGCTATAAAGCAGAAACAGAGATCCTTGAGAAACTAAGTAAATAGAAACGATAATGACTCATCCATTTATTCCATGGTGAGACCCATTTTTCTGGCTGGGCCAAATGGTTGGATGGATGGGTAAGGCCAGTCACCAAGATCAGGAAGCACAAGATAAAAGGGCATAAGTTTAGAGAAAATGATGAGTCCAGTTTAGATGAAATTGAACTTGAGGAGCCTGTGAGATGCTAGAACCATTCAAAAGTCAGTTAAACATACAGGTCTATAGCTCAGATATCCAGCCTGCACTGGGTTAGAGATTTGAGAACATAGTGCAGGTCAGAAGGCCAGTGTCTGGAGAGAGAAGACAGGAAATAAAGGGAAGAACCCTGGGTAACGATCCCCAACATTTGGGATAGGTTGCTGTAGTAGTCCAGCTAGGAGACTGAGGAGCCAGAAAGCTGAGAAGAAGGCGAGGACAGAGTAGGATCCCAGGCACCCAGGGAGGAGAACCTTGCAAGACTGCGGAGGGTGGACCATGTGCCATGTGCCATGGAGCTGAGTAAGCTGCAGGTGGGAAAGTGCGTAAGGGATTGGGGAACTTAGTATTCACCCATGACCTATGGCAGACAGTCTCAAGGGAGAAATAGGGGCAGAAGCCAGATGTCAAGGAGTTGAGTAGGGAGTAGGAAGTAGAGACTTAAAGGGAAGAGAGGTCGCAGGAACTTTAGCTGATTAAGGAAAGTGAGAGAAATAGAGAGACGGGACAGGATCGAGGGAAGCTTTGGTTAGAACACACATAGTCCTAATAATACTAAGTAAAGGGATTCAGGTCTCCATAAGGGTCAATTGACATTCTCTTTTTTTAAAAAAAAATCATAGTTAATAAACCCTAAGCCCAAGGGAACCATTTGGTAAATGAATAGTCCACGGTTTCCGAGCTCCGCCGGGATTTCAGAGCATCCTGAAGTATGTGATAGCTCCATCCGTAGCCTACTCAGCAGCCATTGTCCCTTTCTTCTTGCTAATAGAGCCCAATTTCATTGGTGTGGCCATTTGCCCAGCCCCACAGTGTAAATTGTGATTGTTCTGAGACAATCAACACTATACTGTTTCTCTTTGCCAGCCACTGATCTGAGGGGTGTGTGTGACCCAGTTCTAGACAGTGGGATGT
This sequence comes from Lepilemur ruficaudatus, assembly GCA_963574885.1. Lineage (NCBI taxonomy): Eukaryota > Metazoa > Chordata > Mammalia > Primates > Lepilemuridae > Lepilemur > Lepilemur ruficaudatus. The sequence goes on along the minus strand of CAUYRT010087109.1, from coordinate 791 downwards.
TGGAGGAAATTTGCTGAGGGCTTCTAGGAAAGGTTTCTCCCTCTACCTTCCCACCACCTCACCTCTCACCCCCCAAAACAGAGGAAAGTGAGGAGAAAGCCCCCTTTCCACTGTTTCCATTCTGTTCAGGACATAAATATAGTTGTAAGGAAGTCCAACGAAGTTCTGACTTTTCCAACAATGTTTCCTTTGATGCATGCTTAGAAAAAGCAAATTTCAAATTCTTTCAAAAACAAGTTTTTAGGTTCTCCTGTCTTGCCGACATCCTAGGCAGACTTTTGTCTAGCTTATTAGACAATCTAACACTGACCTTGAACAAATTACTTGTGTGAGCCTCAGTTTCCTCACTTATAATCTGGGGGTGAGACTAGCTCCCACCTGGGCCTGTTGTGAGAACTGAGTGGGGTGTGCAAAGTGCCCAGCAATCCAGTGACAGTGCTCGGCTCCCGGCTTCTGTTTTCATGTGGGTTCTTTACACACCCTCACCCCCAATTCATACGTTCTCACTGGAGAGACTAGGAGTGGCCAGGGCTATGGTAAATTACTGACAGCCAGTCCTTTCCCTAGGGGACCCTAGAGACCCACATCCCACCCTCCATGGTTCCAGGTCCCCCATTGTCTGCCAGATTCGTGGCAGTTTTCTTTTCTTTTTTTTTTTTTTTGAGACAGAGTCTCACTCTGTTGCCCAGGCTAGAGTGAGTGCCGTGGCGTCAGCCTAGCTCACAGCAACCTCAAACTCCTGGGCTCAAGCAATCCTCCTGCCTCAGCCTCCTGCATAGCTGGGACTACAG
>CAUYRT010087107.1:0-12104 GCA_963574885.1 Lepilemur ruficaudatus | reverse complement strand
TTTTTCCTTAAGACAGGGTCTTGCTCTGTTTCCTGGACTAGAGTGCTGCAGCATCATCATAGCTCACAGCAACCTCAAACTCCTGGGCTCCAGTGATTCTCCTGTCTCAGCCTGCCAAGTAGTTGGGACTACAGGTATGCGTCACCATGCCTGGCTAATTTTTCTATCTTATGTAGAGACAGGGTCTCACTCTTGCTTAGGCTGGTCTTAAACGCCTGGCCTCAAGCGATCCTCCTGCCTCAGCCTCCCAGAGTGCTAGGATTACAGGCATGAGTCACTGCACCCTCCAGTTTTTATATTAATTTCTATTCTTGGATTTCTTATGCACAATACAAAGTGAGATGCCACATCTGTATGTGACACAGGCTTGGGATTTCAATTTACCATGGGAAATTTTTGTTCTCTAAGTCCCATGCAGAATCAAGTTTCCTTACTGCTTCCATCAGCCTATAGGTGAAACTTATCTAGTGCCCATTTCATGGAAAGTGCAGGCCTTCCAGGTTTCAAGTTTTTTGCAGGGGTTTCAGTTCCAATTCCCACATTACACAGGTCGAAGGCCATATCTTTTGTCCTGACATAGCATCAAAACCCCATGTCTGTTCCCTAGGGACTGTATCCAGGACCTGGGCCACTGGGATGTTAGCTCATGCACAAGTTCTGGCCCTGGGCCCCTTCTTAATTTTCAGCCCCTGAACACTTCCTTCTCTTTCTCTCAACCTCAGATATATATCAAAAATATTTTATTGTTATATTTGATCCAGTCTTTCTATTGTTTGAGATGGGAAAAAAGCCTACAATAGCTCAGAACTTGTTATCAGAACAGAAATCTATATCCCTTTTAAAAAATAATTTACAAAACAATAAAGGTTTGTTTTTGTTGTTTTTTAAAGAGCTTTGTGAATAGCTAAATTCCTTAAGCCAAACTTCTAGTGCACCTCAAAATAAATAAGCTGTAGGACTAGAATTATCTGGGGTTTTTTTTTCTCTCTAACCTGCTTCGCAGAAAGATTGGGGTTTTTTTTAATTGCAAATATTGGTTAGCCTTGTTTGAGGGGAAATATCTGTACCCAAAAGTCAATTTTCACACAGTACCTTTGGCTGCATCAATTGCTGCTACTTTATGCCACACAGCACAGCACATGTGGTCAGTGTCACTGACATGGCATATCTGTAAAAATTTCTTGGATGAATGAATGAATAAATGAATGAAAGAACATCCCAGCAAGGTGCAGGCAGCTCTTTGACAATTCACTTGTAATCTTTAAACCCCACATATACAGAATTTGCCTGTCATTGAAAAGAGTGGAACAGACAGGAGGAAAAACTGTAAACAAGTCAAAATAAAAATAAGAGATGGATTTCCAATTTGTTTTACCACGTACAGAATGTTAGACTTGCAATGGATCTCAAGGACGACCCAGTCCAAGACCCCCCAACCCAAATGCAGAAACCATGACCCAGAGAGACTAGCCCAAGAGCCATCACCAAAGCCCGGGCACCCTGGGTTTTACACTAGGGCCACTTGCTCAGTATAAGACATTCCCCAGCCTTACGAAACAGGAGCAATGATTTTTCTTGGGAAACCACCCTTGTACTTGATCCACAGGAAGACAAAGGATACTCAGAATATTCAGATGTTTAGAAAATATTTTAAAAGCTGTTTAGGAACAAATGGGCGTCCCCAAGCAAGACTCTAAGTGGCAAAGCAAGTGACGAGGGCTGAGGCCCCACAGAGTCCCTGTAATTTTCACCCTTGGGTCACTTTGAGATGATGACAATAGAAGCATAAGGGAGAGTATGGCTGGTCTAGAGGTACCCAGTGCCTCTAGAGATTTAGGGAGCAAGAATTCCAGAATAATCCTTGTGACTACCTCATTCCAAAGGCAAGATAACATCAAAGTTAAACCTTAAGCTTCTCAGTGTTCAGGAAGGTATTTCCACCTCCTATCCTCATGCTGGGAAGAACTGGGACCAGGACTGCTGCCCCCTCCCTGACAGCAGAGGAGTCACACGTCTGACTGTTCAGAGCTCAGGACATTCGCTGAGCTGTGTCCACTAGTGGGTAGTGTCACGGTGCCTTGAAGGTCAGAGTCTTCTTCTAACTTCAGGCTCCCAGGAAGCAGCTAGGTCTGGCTGTGCCTCTTTCCCATGAGAAGGCCCAGCCCTGACCCCTCTCTCTCAGTTCCATCCTGTCCAGCTGCCACTGGGTGGGCAAGCCAGGGAGGGTCTGCTCTACAGCACAGTTGGATTCAGAGATAATGTGCCAGAAGCTTCACTTGGGTCTCCTTTGGCCTAAGCAGTGCTGCCCAGCCCAGGTTTGCAGAGAATCCCAGCAGTGGTTAAGCAGGCACGGCATGGGCTTCTGTGTGCTTGCTAAGCACCCACATCAGAGCCTGTCTATTTTCCCTAGGCTGGCAGTGCTAGGAAGAGTGAGGGAGAAGATGCAGACCCCCCCCAAACCCAATTCTTCCTGTCCACAAAAGAAGAGGCTACAAATAATGTGCCAAGATACCAAATTCTCTCAGCCTCTGGGTGACCAGGTGGGACTTGGGGAAGCCAAAATCTGTAGGCCAGTTTCCTCCACCCACAAGCATCTTGTTTATCCTGGTGTGTCATGCAAATATGAACAGCTTCTATGTATACTGCGGTGTGAAAAAGACTGGGAAGTCCTCAACGAAAGCGTATCCAGCCCAACGCCTGCTTCTTTAATCTCTAAAACATATGACACTCCCTCCTTCAACCTTCCCCAAGACCCTGCACACCAAGCCCTCATCAGAGAAGTCAAATGCAAACTACTAAATTCTTGCTCTCATCAAGAGTTGAGTTGATGGAGTTTGGTTGATGGTGACCACCTGAGGTGCCTTCCTATAGATTGAACCTTCTCCAACTGGGAAGGACATTTTCCCAGGAGGTCTCAAAGCCCCAAGGTAGTAGCACATCTTCCTAGAGCATCAAACTGGAAAAACTGGGAAAAGCTGCCCCAGAGGTCTGGCCTTTTTCTTAGTTGAAGTTGGGCTATTAAAAAGGTTGAATTCTTGAGCCATGTGGTCCCAGCAGCCCTGCCCCTGCAGAAATGCACTGGTTGGCATGTGGTCATCATATTCACCCATAAGACAGAGCCCTATAAAACCTACTGCAGGACCTCTAAATGTCCTCTTCAGGACTGTGACCATTGCCTCCCCATGGGAAACCCCTGTGATCCTTACACTTCTAAAGCAGCATATATGGAAAAGGAAGCTTCCAGTAATGGGAAGCTCACTACTTAACAAGGAGGCCCAATCCACTGTTAGAGCGCTTGAGCTATTAGCCTATCTTCTTCCTTGTTCACAGCCCCAGGTCTTCCCTTCAGACAAAACAGCCCCAATTTCTCCAGTCATTCCTCTTAGGAAAGAATTTGCAGTTGTCTCTTCTGAACAAACTCGGCTTTGTCTGCAAAGGAGTAGCTTGGCCCTGAGCGTAGCCCTGCCAGGGGAGGGACAGGGCGAGAGAAACAGATCCAGGTCCAAGTAGAAGAGGATAGTCACCACATTCCACTTCTGCTTATATTGCAGAGACCACGCTGGTTTGTGTGGAAGCCCCAGAACCTCCTAACTCATGCTCAGCTCCCAGCACGAGTGCACTGAACCCCAGGGCTGGATCCCCAGGAAACCGCTCATCTCTCAGCATCAGTGGGCAACCTGACTGTGCTGCAACTGGAGGTAGCCCAGTGGCCACCAGCCCAGGCTCTGGAAGGGACCTGGCTTCTAATCTTGGCTCTGTGATCACCATGTGCCTGTTGCTAAATCACTGCACTACTAATCTCACTAAGCCTCAGCTGTTCTGTCTGCACAATGGGCATGACAGGAGTTGTGACTTTGTAATAAGGTAGGGCAAGTAAGGTTCTTGGAGCAAAGCCAGGCATATGGCAAGCAATGAATACCCAGTAGCTGCAACAATTACCACAGCAGTAAGTAAAACCCAGTGCATTTATGAGCTCAGACACATGGATCAATGAAGGCCTCACAGGGCAGGCAGGACTGCTACTGGGCCTGGACAGGGCAGGATTTAGAATCAGGCTCAAAGAATGTTCCATGCAGGGAAACAGTGAGCAGGAGCTTAGAGTGTGAACAATATTAAGAAAGTAATAATAACTGCAGTACCTTCCACCAAGCATGCTCCAAGCTCAGAGCCCTGGTGTTCATGTGTTTATGCACATGCATGTGCAGGCATGCATGCACACACACACATACACACACACACATGCACACACACGCCAGCCCTGGGAGAAGTAGGGCCACAGTCAGTAGTCCCCTTGGATACAGGAGCAGCCCAGCACATGTGAGCAGTGAGGGGTCACAGCCAAGCTGCTTGTGGCAAGCATAGGGACACAGGGTGGTGAAGGGCTGTGAAGAGCAGAGAGGTCTGGGGTTGTGGTTTCAAGTGATGGGAAACCATAAGGAGCTGTTATGGGGCTGAGCTTCTGGAAGAAAGTGATCCCACGGTAGCAGCAGGGACAAGAGGCAAGAGGTCCCAATGAAGGTTGCTTCCAAGGTGAGCAGAACAGGCCAGGCCATAGGCCCAGAGCTCTTTGGGGCACACTAGCCCCAAAGCAGGGTCAAACCTCCTCACCTCCACATTCCAACCACCTAGACCCCCTCATGCCGCCCACACTGGCCTTCCCCAGACCTGTGCCCATGCTGTTCCTTCTGCCTACGATGCTCTCTCCAGCCGATCCCCGACCATCTCCATACGTCTGGATGCTGCCCTTCCCTCAACACACCTCCTCCAGGAAGCCTTCTTGTCTCTCAGCTTGGCACACCTGTCTCCCCATCTCCTCTTCTCCTTCCCCTCCAAAATGAGAAAATGAGCTCCCTAAAGAAAACAGGCATGTCCAGACCATCTACTTTCTCCCCACAGTACCCAGCCCTTTTTCTGACTCATGGTCAGGGTTCAGTCCACTGGTGATGACCAAGCTCGATCATGCCCAGCCCCTTCCCAGGAATAGGATGCCTACAGGGGTGGGTGATGCTAGGATTCTGCTCATCCCACCAGCCTGGAGAAATGCCACCATTCCCAGAGCAACGTGGCTTATGAGAACAGGAGGCATTGCTGGTAGCTTTCTCTGTTAGACAAGGGATAGACCTTCTCCCTGTTTAACCCCCTGTGACCTTTGAACTTCCTGGGAGGTCAGCAGCATGTCCCCTTCCCCAGCTGTCTCTCTGTCTCTGGCCCGATGGGAGGGAGGGCCTGGCCCGTTCCATTTTGCGCCCGTATTGATCTGCTGGCAGCAATGGGCTGGATAATTAGCCAGGAATTAGGGTTTCTATTACAGCCAGGAGGCTGCTCCAGCTGATTTATCACCTGAATAATTTACTGTGATTGAAAGGAAATTAAAATGAACTCCATTTGACAACTGTGAGCTTTTATGGGCTTTAGTGAAGGCTCAAAAGCCAGATTAATAGCCTGGTGTTGGTTAATAGTCTGCCGAGAGTAAATACGGCAGGCTGCGAGCGGCCTTCCTGCCGCGGCCGGAGGAGGGACCCGCTCCCGCCAGGAGCGCCGGCCCACGACAGCGTCAATGTGAGTTTTACTGAAACAGATTCCACTGTTGGAAACACAGGCGCGCACACCAGCAGTTGAGTTTTTTTTTTTTTTTCCCTTTTCCTCCTCCAAGGTGATTTTTACTCACTCCACATGCAGGAAAAACAGAATTGCTTTTTCAATAACCATTTTGAAAAGGAAGTGTTTCACTGCCCCAGGAGTGGGTCTACATTAACCCCTCCTACCCAGGGCAAAGGTTTACTAAGTTTCCCTATAAAAGCCAGACGCCTGGGCCCACCTGCCCAGGGAAGATCTTGGCAAGAAAAGCAGCAAGGTAGGAGCAGGCTCTGAGCTCACGGCGGCAATGGCCAGGACCCCCGCCTGGCCCTGGGAGGGACGTTCTTCCCAGGACAGCATGAGGATGTTAGCGCTCTAAGCCTGTGGCAAGATTCTGAGAGTTCTGGAAGGATAGGTAGACTCTGGCTGCAAAAGGTCAGTCCTGAAAACAGCCAGTCAGAAAACTGGCTCCTAGAATCGTCCAGGACATGGAGATTCATGGAACCATCTTGCACAAGATGAAGACAGAAGATCCCGAGGTAAGAATCCAGCTCTCAACAGTCCCAGAAACTCCCTGGGCCTGCAAATGGGGTGAACAATCAGGAAAAAAACGTTCCAGTCTGTCGAATGTGGCTCACAACTCTTGCCCAATCTGCTGAGTAGGCATTATTTGAAGGCCCAATGAGAACAGAGATGTGAAAGCTCTTTGAAAACTGTGTACTGTCACGCATAGATGAGGAAGATCACATTGTTAAGTTGCCATTGTTACTGTCATTGTTGTTGTCATCTTTGTCATCAAAATCATGATTCCTACTACTGCAGATATGGAAACTAAGTCCAAAAAACAGTGACTTGCTCAACAGGACAGTGCCAGGACACAAATCACACTCCCCTGACTCCAAGACCAGGAAATGCCCTTCCCCACCGGGTTGCTCAATGAAAGTGACAGCAAGGCCCGCACGGAGGTCACGAGGCCACAGGGATGCAACCCAGACAGCTTGATCTGCTCAGAAAGGAAGAAGGAGTCAGGCTCCACAGCCAGCACCTCGGGCCCCCTTCCTGTCCGCACTGCCATGCGGCTCACTAGGCCAGGCCTGCAGAACATTCACCTCGCAGGGCGCGAGCATGCGGGGCTCAAGGAACCTGTACCCTTGACGTGCATCCCTGCCCAGCCTGCGGCCCCTTGCTCGGGCATCATTTGTCCACAGCGATTGGGAATCGGGCGCGAGGGTATGTCATTCATAGTCCAGTGGCTGTGTGTGCAGGGCGGCCCCGCGGCCTCACCGCCCATCTCTCCTCATTAAGGCGCATTACGGGGAGGTGAAGCAGATTAACCAGAAAACACTGAGTCAGTCATTATCCTGCTGGAGCTTCGCCTGCAGGCCCCACCTCGGAGCCCGCACACTCAGACGTGGGCCTGCAGACGTGCCCGCAGCGTTCTGAAGGGCACTGCTAGAAACGGAGCCCTCACAGCGTAGTAATCCAGGCCTCCTCCCCTTTGGACCCCCATCTCTGCATGAGCCCGCCGGGTTCATGGTCTGCCCTTCACGACCCCGCCCAACACCGCCTCCTCCACACCATTGTTCCCGATGCCGCCAGCGAGACATGGCCCTCTCTGGTTCCACACTTCATCAGCACCCACAGAGCCTTCTTCCCGCTTGTCCTGCGGGCTCTGAGTCCACGTCACACTGCCCTGTGAGACTGGGCAGAGCTGATGAGTGCGTGGCACTGTTCCAGGCTCACGGCCCATGGGCAGGAAATATGTTGGAAAATGAGCATATGCGCATCTGAGCGTGAGTACACAGCGGCTTCTGGACTCCTCCCAGGGCTGAAGCCCGACCATCTCTGGCCAGTCTTTCAGGGCAGAAGAAGCTGAATGAACTATGGTTGAGATTCCAAGTGTCGGTGAGAATCATGTGACACACACGGGGCGTCTAACCCTTAGTGTCTGCGTTAAGAAAATAAGGGCTTAACAGAAGTGCCAGGGGCTTGTACCGTGGAGGCCAGGCTGCATGCAGAGGCCTGCGCCTCACTCTTTACCATGCACTTGCTGGCGACCTCAGACAAGCCCTGGCCTCTCTCTGGGCCTCTAAAAAACAAGGGGCTTGAGAGCTTGCCTCCATAGTCCTTGCTAGCCCTAAAATTATGTGTCAGCTGTTAGAAGATAAATTTTCTCCCAGATTCTGGAGGGAGAGGTGGGCCTTATCTAGGAAAGTTTACTGATTGAGTCCTTTCTCTTGCTCCTCCTGCGTCAGATACAATGTGGCTTCCGGTGTCTCTCGGAAGGGTTCTGTGCAGTGGGAGAGGCTGTTTGTGATGGAAACAGGCTCTTCTTCCTAAAGCCCAGGGTCTAGACTATATGGGATCAGCTGTCCAGCATATAGGACCACATCCTTCCTGGCAGAGGCTTCACTCAACTTGTAGGAGGAAGACCAAAATCCTCACCCCAGTCTACAAGGCCAGGCCCATCTCCCCAACATCATCTCCAACCTGATTTCTGAACCCCAGCCACACTGGCTCTTTCCATTCCTGGTTCCTGCCACACTCCCTCTCACCTCAGGGCCTTTGCACTTGCTGTTCCCTCTGCCAAGCACGGTCCCTCCAACCCACTTCCCTTCTCTTTGTTCTGCCCAAGGCTTTCAGTGCTCAGCATAAATGCATTTGCCCTAGGAGGACGCTCAGCCTCTGCCTTAGGCTCTCAGGGAACCTCAGACATCTCCTCCTCGGTCGGCACCAAGCACACCTGGAAGCCATGACCCCTTGGGTAATTCTTATTTATTGTGACTCTTCCACAGTCTGTAGGCTCCCTGAGACCAGGTCCAAGCCTGTCTTGTTCACCGATATACCCCTAGTGCCTGGCTCTGTGCCTTTCACAAAGCAGATACTAATGGATGTTTAAGTGAATACATGACTTGCTGGGTAGCCTTAGGCAAGTTGCTTTGCTTCTCTGGGCCTCAGTTTCCCCATGTGAAAACAAAGTGGCTAGATGATCTGTAAAAGCTCTCACAGGAACTGCTCAGAGATAGCCAGACTGTCATAAGATGGTGGCCCTAGAGGCCTTGCTCACTCCTCAGCACCCAAGGTTCCCTCCAGCACCCCACCTCTGGGTAGGAGCTTGTGCATGGGGCCTACACTGTTTTGAATGGCTTTGGGGAAAAACTCCAGAAGCATCAACTAATTAGCATTTAGAGGAAGCTCAGCAAGGCCGGTCGTCGCCACCAGCACCAGCTAGGAAACTCCTAGGGAAAGTCATTGTTCATAGGGTCTCTCTGACTTGCCCAGCAGATGGGCGCGCTTGGCAGGCCAGAACCGTGTACGTGCAAGGTGCTCAGTCAAGCGCCCGGCACAGACTGAGCATCAGGACATAGTCTGCTCAATCGAATCTGGTACTTTAGGGACCTTGTTCAGGCTCCAAGAGCCTCTCACTGACAGAGCCTTTCTGATCCCAACTCTACAGCCATAGGCAGTGACTGCTCCTCTGCCCAGGGTGGTGCAGGCCAGCTGCTTAGCTGGGGTGGTCCTGCTGCTTTCTACCCTCTCTTGCAAATAACGCAGGTGGGAGTTTGTCCAATGAGACATTTCTTTATCTGCAGACTCTTGGATTCAGTCTCTGAAAACATGACAAGGCAAGCTGACAAGAGGGCTGACCCAAGAATGGTGTGCACAAGTACTACCCTAACAGTGCTCATGGCCAGTGAGCCCCCAGCTCCCATGGTGGCTGCATATTGCCACCATCACCCTGACTAACAGGAGAGTGACCCAAGACCACCTCAAGTAGCTCAGATGATCATTATGCCCCCGTGTCCAAAGAGCCCTAGGAAAGGACACCATTTAGTGACAGCAGAGCAGCCAGACAAGTCACCCACCCCCTGGCTGGCCAGAGAGACAGAGGCGCCAGGGCAAGAAGCCACCAGAGCCCCCAGACAAGTCCTCCTGACCTCGTGGGATGTTGTGACTGGCGAAGTTTGACCAAGAACAATGAAAAGCCCACTCTGAGCAGAACCCGGAGTGTCCTCACCCACATCCTGCCAGATGCCTCTGCCTTCAGGAGAGTGGCCCCGGCCTGCGTGGCAGTGGCGGCTGTGGTGGGCATGAGCCATTGGGCATACCTGCTCGGGCTTGATGGGCTCCGTGGTGGTGAAGATGTCCGAGTAGTGCTGCCTCTCAAACACACGGTCCAGCACCTCCAGCTGCTGCTGCGTGAACAGGTCTCCCCGCATCTGCTTCCGGAGGAAGTCTCTGCCTGGAAGTGAGTGACCATTCGGCACCGGAGACTCCTGAATACCTTTGATGAGCACGAGAGAGGAAGGGTGAGTGGAGGTTACACATACTGCTAAAGAGAAACAGATCAGACCCTGAGACTGGGAAGAGGGCCTGAGAGACCCTTGGGCCCAGCTCCCTCCCTGACAAGAGAAGGAAACAGGCAGGGGCTTGGGTAAGGGGCTGCCTTTCCCAGGGTCACCTGCTGGTGAGTGCAGAGCCAGCCGCCCATAGCCACATGCCAGGCACTGTGCAAAGCCCTTTTGACATGCATCATCTCATCCAATCCTCATGAGGACCACCAATGTACGTTATTATTTCCCCACTTTGCAGATGAGAAGATTGAGGCCTCAAGAGGCTAAATTATTTGCCTGAGTAGTTGAGCTCAGGCTGACTCAGCAGCTTAGTCACCAGGTGCTACTGCCCTTCCGGTACTGAAGACCCTCCTTGAAGGTACAGTTTTTGCCAGAGCTGATGTCCTTACCCCAGACCTTTGCCACCACATCATGTGACCAGTCAATGAAACACTGTGCTAGGAAGGCTGTAGGAAAACAGACACTTTCATACAATTCTGGTGGAAGTGGTCACACACCTGTGCTAGACAATTTGACAAACTCTACCAAAATCACAAATGCACATCTCCTTTGATACAGTGATCACAGTTCTGGGAATTTATTTTACAGCTAGACTTACACATATGGGAAGTGACATAGGTACAAGGTTCTTGTAGCAAAAGACTGGAAACGACCCAAGAGCTTATTTGAGGGGGGCTGGCTACATGAGTTACGGCATGCTCACATAATGGAAACCGTGCAGCAGCTAAAAGGAATGAGGGTTCCCTCTGTGAATTGATAAGATTGCCAAGGTGCATCACTATGTGAAAAATAAAAAACAAGGTACAGCACAGCTTATGTAATATACAACTTTTTCAGTAAAAGAGGAAGAAAATAAGACTTTATATGCTATATATATATATATATGAGATACACGAAAAACCTTTACGGTGGTTACCCATTCGGGGAGGTAGGAGCTGAGGGACAGGAGGTGAGGGGGAGACTTTTCGTAGTGTGCCTCTTTGGTTTGGTTTCAGAAGTTTAAATGTCTTGCCTATTCAAAAACATAAATTTAAGAAAATACAGGATTCAGTCCCCTATGTGTTTTGTACTGTTAGCTATTCACACTGTAAGTCTCCGGCGATAATGCTTACATTTCAAAGAAAATATTATGAATTACCAATAAAAAATAATGGGATGAAATCTTTTGTGAGTCTTGCGCTTGAACTGCTCAAAATGAAAGCAAGCACGAAGGGCAAGTTCCCCGCGCGATACTGGAACCCAGGCCAGAGATGGCATCTGCCCTTGATGCTGGGAAGCCTGGGGAAACCAGCCACGGTCAGCTCTCACGCTGAAAGGCGTCCCTATGGGAGGCCTGGTGTGACCCCCAAGCCCGCCAGGACACTGCTGTCCTAGACCAGACTTCATCCATCATGTCAAGCCCCCACCCGCGGGAGGAATGAGGCCAGACCGAGGAGCATGAGCAAGGGGTATCACGTCACGGAGACAACCAAGAAGTCGGTGCTCCCTCAACTGTCCTACCTGGGGACAACTGCAATGCAGACATTGATGTCTGAACAAAGACACCAGCTTTGGGCGTTCATGTGAGTGTTGGCATCTCAGGGGACCCAGCATCCTCCATGGGAAGGACCTTCAGAGGCTGCTCCTGAGCCCTTCAAGAAAACGGACCGCACATCGATTTTGACCCAAGAGGACACTGAGGCTGGGCCACAGCTTAAGTGACCAGACACCACCATGTTGGGCCAAGGCAGAAGCTGGTCCCTGACCAGATGTCCCCAGCCTAATGCCAGGGTCCCTCCTCTGGCAGCCTGGGACACTGGCCTTCCACAGCACAGGTGCCTGCTCCTGTCCATAGGATGTCGTCCTTAGAGACCCTTCTTCCATCACTGCCCATCCCCGTGGGACCATTCCCACAAGGTCACCAAGACTGGAAGCATAGGGGACTCACAGCACAATCTACTGCCTGGCAGTGTTCTTCCATCAGTCAGCAACCACCAAACAACCATATTCTCAAAGGTTCTGTGCACCTAAGCACACATGTATGTGCACACGTACACACACACATACAAGACGGCTCAGCCCATTCCTACTCAGCTACTGCACTGCCTGGTCATCCTGGTCCCTGTCACTCCTGCCAAAGCTTGACCTTGGATCCCCATCCTCCCACCAAGTCTGCCCCCATCAGAGAGGTCA
>CAUYRT010087104.1:0-26017 GCA_963574885.1 Lepilemur ruficaudatus | reverse complement strand
GTGCCCATCAATACATGAGTGGATTAATAAAATGTGGTATATGTATACCATGGAGTACTATTCAGCTATAAGAAACAATGGTGATATAGCACCTCTTGTATTTTCCTGGATAGAGCTGGAACCCATTCTACTAAGTGAAGTATCACATGAATGGAAAAATAAGCACCACATGTACTCACCAGCAAATTGGTATTAACTAATCAACACCTAAGTGGACATATAGGAATAACATTTATTGGGCGTCGGGCAGATGGGAAGGGGGAGAAGGGCATGGGTATATACATACATAATGAGTGCGATGTGCACCGTCTGGGGGATGGACATGCTTGAAGCTCCAACTCTGGGGAATGGAGGGAAAGGCAATGAATGTAACCTAAACATTTGTACCCCAATAATATGCTGAAATAAAAAAAAGTGCCAAAAAAAATTTCAGAGGTAACATGCTATGGACAGCCCCCTTATCACAGAAAAAGCATATTTTTCTAGCATATTTGGAACACTTGTCTTTTTATAAATATATATTTTTAATTCTTTTGAGTACTTCGTCATGAGCAAATCTCTGTGTTGTAGAAAATATGCGCCCATGGTTACTCCCATTTCAATTTATTCTAAAGAGTCAACTATATTTTAAAGTTTTTTAAAAAATAAAATTAACTAAATTGATGATACCTTGCAGTATTTTGTGCACTTCTGGCTGCAATTCCTTAGCTGCAAATGCTTGCCTGTATATAGCAGGATGTCACATGTGATCTATTTCAGGAACCTTAGCCAAATTCTTTTAAAATTTTGGTCAAAGGAATCGCTCTGTTACTTATACAGCTTTATCATTAAAGAAGTTATTTACTGTTGGAAATACATCTTATCTATATACTTTACCTTTGGTAGTTTGAAAAAAAATGCAATTCTTCATGTATTTTATTATTTAAACACAACCTAGTGAAAACCACATGCTGAGACTTTTGTTTGGGAGAATTTTAAACTGGTTAAAAAAATCCTGTTATTTGCTGACAAAGGTGTGCATTTTGGCTCATGCCATATTGTTTTGCATGTATTAATATTATTTCAATATTCACCAAAGCAAAAAATAAGGATTTTGTAATAATATATAGCCTTTTGTTTTTCACTGTTAAAAATAAACTTTGCATGTTTAGGGAAATTTTGTAAAGTAATGGATTGATTGTTGACCAATTTAAACATCTTCAAAAAAAACAATTGCAGAGGCTTGTTCTATGTTTCAGGTAATATTATTTGTTATTTTTATTATTTAAGAATATCTTAATTGTGATTACTTCATATTATTACTATGATTTTATGCTGTAATTCTATATATGCATATCATAATCATTACCAACACATCAAGACACAGTATATATATAAGATGAAGTCATTGTTAATGAAAATATGCATAAATCTATATTTTAAATGGTCTTCTGGATAATTTTGAATTTTTTAAGGCCCATTTCTTGTCACTGATTTAATCTCATAATGTGTTAGAGGAAGAGTTTGTACTAGGGGTAGAAATGTTACCTCTGCCATTTTCTTGTTCACTTGAGTTGCAAAATTGGTATTTTCTTTCGTTCATGGTTTCTTTGCAGGAATCCTTAAGCCAGGTGTCCGTTTTGCAAGGGTTAGTGTAGTTAAAACTCAGTTCTATAGTTTGTAACCTCACTTTTGCTGATATCCTAAACTGCAGCTCACTGAATGTGCAAGAGAGGTGAAGGGATCCCAGTCATCTCCGTGTTTGGATACCTCCTACATGTACCCTTGACATGGTCACATAGAGAACAAGTGAAGATACTACTATGAACCCATACATTAAATTGAGTTATGCTTATACTATTATTTTTTAAGGATAACAATAAATACAGATACAATTATAATATTTTTTTCTGTACTCCCAAGAAATCGTCTTGCACATTTTTTGGACATGTGTACCCCAGCCCCACTTCAAAGACCACTGCTCTGGGAGGATACCTTTGGCAGTAGAAGTACAGACAAGTTGGAGGAGAGAGAGATTGGAGGCTGGAATCAAAAGTTAAGAAATAGTATAGTTTTCTAGAAACACTCAAGAAATTAAAGACCTGCCTTATCTTAAAGAGCTTTAAATACATAAAGAGACAGAACATATTCTCATGAAGCAATTCCAGGACAGTTACAAATCCACGAATCGATGATTCATGCAGGACTGTAAATTGAGGAGCATGAGGAAGGAAGTGCTCTTGCTTTCCCCATGGGAACTCTTGCTCCTTGATGAATAAAGTCGCAACGGAGTGATTGATTTCTGTTGACTAAATCGGCTTCATCCAGGCCAATAAGTCTGAGGAGAATATAGTAAGCCCCGAACACTTTAATGTGAATGAATTTTGAGATTTTTCACACTTTTCAGGGTTTTTGTGTTTGGTTTGGACGTGGTAGGATGAAATGCCTACCACAATGCCTGGCATGTTGTATGTGTTCAGCAGTTAGTAGTTATTATTATTAATGACAGGATTAGCAAGAGGGGTTCGGATGTTGGGAGGGAACAGGCTTGTGTGTATCTATGAGGAGGTGTGGAGTAGAGGAAGGGCTAAAGACATGCCGAGTCTATTTTAGGATATTATGCAGTTCTGAGAGACTGGGTAAAATGCGTAAGGTATGCTCTACGTATGTGTGAGCTCTCTTTAGGGGGATTGATCAAAATGACTCGTGTGGAAGGAAACATGTCAGTCGTGAGCCTAACTGGGGAAAGTGGATTTTGAGAGGAGTTAAACTTTGAGTTAAGAGATAACCAATGAAGTTTGGTGAAATTAAGGAGAATGAGAAGAACAGGAAAAATTCCAGGTAGGAATGTTGATTCCAGGTAGGTCATGCATAAAAACCTGTACTTCTCCAGTTTCTATGTTGTTTTTTTTTTTTTTTGTATAAAATGGTGCTTAATTCCATATTTGCAAATAAACTTCTCATTTATTCATTATCTAAGCACATTTATTAAATGCCTACTATGTGCTAGGTAATGTTCTGGATGTTGGGAAACAGCAGCAGACAAAATCAACAGTTCTTGCTGTCATGGAGTTTACATTCTACAGGGGGCAATAGACACAAAGGGAAGTGATAAAGAAGAGAAATAAAATAGGATGAGGATTTGGAGTATAGTGTGTGTGTGTGTGTGTGTCCGTCTGTCTGTCTTTCTGTCTGTGTGTGTGCACAGCTTAGTTAGAATTTCTAGAATACAGAGCCTGAAACACAGCTTACATCCTAGTACTTTTAGAAAATGCAATCCCAAGGCAGCAAAAGTAAGGGGAAAGGGAACATCAAGCAGGGAATCAGAAAAACAAATAAAATGTGATGCAAGTTTGAACTGGTCACAGCCTTAGAAGAAACAGCTGGTTGTTCGGTCACTAAGGACATTTCCAGAGAGGCATTATGGACTTTTGTGCTTCAAAACTGTTGGAGGGAGGAAGGGAGAGAAATTTATGTTGGTTCCTTTCCCTCTCTTGTTTCTCACTGATTAGAGCTCACTTAACAGGATGTTTTGCTTCTGGTTTGTGTTATCTGGTCTCTCTGGGCAGCTACTGGGGAGGCCAGAAGCTTCATGGGTCCAGTTGGGTTGGACCTGGACTCAGGCGCTCCAGAGGGCTGACCCCCTCCCATAGGGAAGGCCAAGTCAGCCAGCAGAGGTAAGAGATGAGCAAAGGAGGGTGACAACCAGGGCTTTGACCACAAGAATCTCAGGGCTTTAATTACATTTGCTAGGGCTACTCCATCTGGGAAGTAGGGCAAAGAGTTGACGTGTGGGGACAGGTGGGGCAGAATGAATCTGAGGAGGCGCATCAGTTGGATGCAGTACTTGGGCTCTTTCATATATGGTGGTCAGACCTCTCTGATAAGATGCTGTTTGGGCAGAGTTCTGAAATAAGCGAGAGAGCCAACCACGTGGACAGCTTGCCGACATTATTCTAGCCAGAGGGCACATCAAGTGCAAAGAACTGAGACAAGAACAGGAGGTGGGAGCAGAAAGTGTTTCAGGAGCAGAAGGGATGCCAGTGTGGCTGGATTAGAATAAATGAGAGAAAGGAAGGTAGGAGATGAAGTCAGAAGGGCAGTGGGGGCCTGGGTCCTGAAGGGCTTCCTGGGCCATGATAAGGGCATTGGCTTTTGCTTTTAGTGAGGTGGAAGCCACAGGAAAGCTGGAAGCAGAGGAGTGACGTGATGTGACTTGTGTTTTTAAAGGATCATTCTGGCTTTTGGTAGAGGATGGATTATAAGGGATAAAAGAGGAAGCTGTGAGACCAGCCTGGAGACTCTAGGATCAGGCGGTGAGATGTTGGATCTGGTTAGATTAAATCAGGGCTGCCAGGGTTTGCTAATGGGTGGATGTGGAGTATGAAAGAAAGACGGAAATCAATGATGATTCTAAAAGTTTGGGCCTGAGCAACTGGAAGAAGAGAAATAAGTCTCACTAAGGCCAAGTTCATTTCTTTTGATAAGAACTTATCTATTTTGCCAATAAGAAACTGTTGCTGAGTAGGATCTTCCATTGTATAATATTTTGAATTAAATTCACTCATAATACATAATATGTTCCACTAATTTATATGTTTTAGATCCATTGGGTATAAGCAGGTTGAAATTTAAAATTTCCATTATGCATTAAATCTAGTTGTAGTAATTCTGTCAAAGAGAAAGGCAGAATTTAGCCCTAAATGTAATAAATTCCCTAAGTGGTAGTGGTGGTGGTGGTTATGGTGGGGTGTGTGTGTGTGTGTGTGTGTGTGTGTGTGTGTGTGTTTATGTGTGTGTGTAGTGGGGGAGGGGTGGTGAAATGTACTTATTTTTAGTAGCCCTGCAATGAAGGCAGGCTGGAAGTCCCCAACAGTATTTTAGGTTGCTTAAGATGTTGGCATGCCTGTTTTCATTGTTATTGATGCTAAACACTCTAAGAATATCTCTGGCTCATGCAAAAGATCCTGAATATTTCCATGATTTATGAGACAAAAAGGCTTCTTAGATGTCTGCAAAACAACACTGATGGCTTCAACGAATGCAGTGGTAAGCATTTATTACAGCACCTGGAACACAGTTACCTGGCTGCTTTTTGTTCCATTAACAAGTTGTGAAAAAGTCTTGATGGAGCTTTTAGCCATAAAACATCTTAGAGCATAATCTGTTTTTAGAAGATTAATTCCATCTGAAATAGAGAAGCAAATGATAAACAGCTTAAAAGAGACCAGAGAAATAGATCATGTTACAGTTGAGGACAGTAATATTGTTCTACACTTAAGAAAATTTAACAGGAGGAAAAAAATCTGATAAGAAAAATGAGTTGAGTCATGTTTATTAGATGAAATCAGTTATATTTTTGCTAAGGCGTGTTAAAGGGGATGCAATAAATAGGATTTTTCTCAGTTAATAAAAAGAAAAAATGAAAATTTCATTTGAAAAACACTTTTGGTTCATACAATTATTTAAAAACTGCCCCCATACCCTCAAAACAAAAACAACTCTCCAAACTTTTAATTTTTTTTAAATTTATTTTTCAACCTGAGCTTTCTGAACAGAGTGGGTTCAAACCTGAATGAATCCTGAGGTCTAGCCAAGAAGGACACAGATGAGATCTAGTTGGCAGAAGTTCTACTTGGGACAAAGATTTTAATTACAAGGAGAAAAATAATTTGATGTGTCCTCTGACTCTGAAGGGAATATGGTTAGATTGTAATATTATGCTTGTTGTGTTTTATGTCCTTAGTAATAGAAAATTATTATCAGCAACGTCAGTAAGAAGGAAGTGCCGCATCTGTAACTCACTATAGCTGAGCAGGAGAAACTGATCCAGGTTTTAGTGCAGCTCAGGGCACGCTCTGAACCATTAGCAAATGTGGATACTCAGTTTATGCCTTGTGGAAAGATGCACTTGGTGACAAATAACACTCTTTAGAGTTTTCGACAGACAGGCGCAGGGAGAAGATATGCTATTTACCCAAGGGGTTGTAGCATATGACATTTACCACCCCAAGGAGATATTGCAGATGGAAAATATTATCAATTCCAGAGAAGTTTTTAGATACATTTATAGATGATACCCATAGAAGTTTGAGTGCTTCTGAAACATTCCAGAATCTTTGGACTTCCATTTCATTCACTAGTTGTCCTTTGATAGTGAACCTGATGGGCCATTCATGATGTCTTAATGTAATATCTTTTATGTTCTAATTTCAGAGAAACCTGATGTAATGAAGAGGTCATAAATTTCTTTATTCATTTAGTTAGTTAACATTTATTTAGCACCTATTTGCAGGGGATTAGGCTAGGCAATGATAAATAAGGCATGAAAGATATATTTTTTAACAGATTGCTATTATCTGGTAAATAATAATAGTAGTTATTATTTTGCTTGCCTGAGCTACACGAATCCTGGTTGAAATGATAAGACATTAACAGTAATAGCACTTACTTCTTCGGTTCTCCTTTCATCTATAATTGCAAGATCTCCGCTTCTAGTAAAGGGTCCTGCACTTATTGTTGGAAGTCCTATGTGTTTCTGATGGGTGGCACATATGGTCCCCATTTTCTTACCCTGCTGCTCTGGCTCCCTTCTGCTTGAGCCACCACTCCTCTGACATTTCACTCTCACTGAGGTTCATGGGGGAGCTGCTCTTCGTGGGTTCCACCTCTTTTGTCAACCATCACTACTGCTCATGTGTGGGATTCCTTAGGCGGCAACTGTGCATAGCACTTTCTGGAGTCCTCAGGGTACCAGAGCCACATCATATTCTTGGCAGAAGTAGATAGAATATCTCACTCCCAATTTTGGGTCACACCATGTAGCATGGCTATTTGTGCCGGCTGTCTTAACGAGCTCTACAGCAACAGTTCTCCCTGTTCTCATTCGTAGCTTTCTCTTTCCCTCACTTCCCCTCCCCAAACTCGTATGAAGTTCATGGGACCTGGGGGTGGAGGAAAGTGGGGGTGGGGTGGACAAATCTAGGAGATAGTTCTTAACTCAGAATCACCCCCTCCTCCAATAACTACTGCTATTAGAGTGTCTTGTATATCTGATTCCCGTTTCCCTGGGATGAAGTTCTCTTAGTTCTTGTTGTAAATAGACTCATAGTTGGCCTACTTTATCAGGCCTGCAGCCACGCTCAAACATCGGAGGCTGAAATCTATTAATATAATAATTTACATTTGAATCTTGTCACAAAGCATTTTCATAGACACTGATCTCATTTTTCTCATAAGAGCCTAGGGTTTTATTAGCCATTTTACAAATGAAGGCATTGAGGTTCAGAGATCAGGGTCATACAGTTTAGGTTTTACATGCAGATTCCACAGGGTGGTATTCAGGTCTCTTCACTCACTGGCCTCCAAATATGTCTTCTAATTTCTTCTCTTTCCATCTCTGAACATGAATGCTATGCTCAGCTATAGAGAGGGAACTGTGCACAATTTTCTGAATGCCCCGTGCCCCTTTCACCTTTGTGACTTTACACAATTATCTTAGATTGGCTTCCCTGACTCTGAGACGGAGAATTGCTTGGGCAGTGGGCTTGGGAGATTCACTGACAAATAAGTGAGAAAGGAAAGATTGTAAGGAATTGAGGAAAGAGAGATTGAGAGGAAGCAAGGAAGGCAGGCTTGGGCAGAGGGAGAAGCTGATGTGCAAGGTGATGGCAACTCAGGTCTCAGATAATCCTACAGGGAGCAAAACCTTGGGTAAGAGCTCCCTGAGGCTGAGAGAAATTCCCAGCCAAGAACAAAGATATGAACAGTCAACAGCTGGGCAATGAGTATGTCATCCATGAGATGCGGTTGGGGAGGAATACCAGAATATCCACTACACATATTTTCCTTCCAGCTAATGTCCTCACCCAGATTAATTGTTCAAAATCATGCCACATTTTGGTTGCTTCTCATTTAAATCATTTTTTTCTTATACAGTTATTTTTTCTGGAGTTTCTAAGTGACATTCTTTTCCTCTCCCCACCATGAGAAAATAAACATATGTTTGAATTTAACTGCTAAGCTCTACATACTTCTTTATTTTAAAATGAATGCAATGACATATTCTTTCTTCGTGAAGGTATTTTTATTGAACCTCCTGACCTCCCATTCTATTTTGGAACAATTATTCTCTAGTCCTATTGTACAGCTCTTCTCCTGGGATGTGTGTTCCTCGAGTTCTTGCTTTAGAAATAATATTTCTGAGATTCTATGCCTTCTTGTTTCTTGTGTTTCTGTTAATAGCTTCAAGTTATTTTTTTATAAAGGATTAGTGGAAATATTTTTCTGTACAGATGTATTTATTTTGCCTTTCCCTGGGACTAGTAGAAATATTTTTGTGTACAGATGTATTTATTTTGCCTTTCCCTGTTATGATTTTGGCATGAATAGAATTTTAGGTTTAAGATAACTTCTACTTATAACTTTAAAGGATGACTGCATTATCTTCTAGCAGCTAATGTTGCTGATGATAAGTCTGATGCCTTTGTGATTCTCCTTGTTTTGTAGGTAACCTGTCCTTTTTTGGTGATCATTTTTGGATCTTCATAGTTGCCTTAGTGATTGGAAATCTCGTTAAGTTATCACCAGGGATGGGTCTTCTTATGGTCATCCTGTTAGGCACTTGGGGTTGCCTTCAATCTCATGGGTTCTGTCTTTTTTTCAGCTCTGGAAATTGGCCTCCAATTATTGTCTTCCCTTCCTTTCCCTACTTTCTCCTTATCTCATTCAGGGCCCTCCTCAGTTGATTCTCTGTGCATTTTCCATTTGTTTGTATTTTTCTCAGTGTTTTGGGACATATACTCTTTTTTTCCCCATACCTTCTATCAAGTTCGTTATGGCAATTTTATGTTTAATTGCCAAAATCTCTTGTCTCTGATTCCTCCTTTTTATGACAATCAGTTCTTGTTTTACAAATGTAGCTTTTCCACACCCTATGGCAAGGGAGCTGGGCTTTCATACTCCTGAACCTCTCAGTCATTGGAATGCACAAAAGTGTGTTTCAGTAGCTTGAGGGTATTTCTACAAAAAAAGATATTGAGAGATCTGTGGAAATATGGATGGAGCACTGAAGTTATACATTACTGAAACAATTTTGACTGTGATGTGACATTCTTTTATTCAACCCTATGAAAATGATTAAAATGAGCTGCATCTCATTTTAAATTTGTTCAAATCCTACCTGGGCATTTCTTGGGACTTATTATGACTTTATAGGCATTCTTCGGGCCTCACTTATTGACAAGATGGGATTAAACCAGATGGGGCAGCAAAAAGGGTCAAAGTTAATTGGATCTATTCAAAGTGAGGGAATATTAACAGTTGACGTTACATATAAACTAAAAAGCCTATGCAGAGAGGGAGAGTTATGGTGGGAGGTGTGGATTTTATGAGAAGTCTGTAGAATGTGGTCAGATGTGAGATGTTTTTTGGCAAAGAATGCAGAGAGGCTCCAATTTAAGGTATGCATTTTTCCTTATTCATGATCTTCATTGCTGAAGTGATCACAAATGAATATTTACTGCAAGTAAAGAATAAAGGACTGAGAAATCATTTCCAACGCCAGAGATAACAGTGCTAATATAATACTTCCCTCCTAAGAACTTTAGATAGTCGAGAATACAGAGGAACTCAATTTTATGTAATATATTACAGTTATTTTTAAATTATAAAATCTGATAACTGTGAGCATTGCTTAGATTAGGATTGAGGTCGAATTATATCAGAAGGCTTTTTGTCATAATCTGTTACTTATTTTTTGCAGGCATGGTAAAAGAGAAGCAGTGTCTTCCTGCCCTAGTAAAACTTCCACATTTCTCTCTTAGACCTCCAATAAAAATATCTTTATTTAATTTTCTTTAAAAAGGCACTAGATTAAGAATTGTATACCCTTGGGGAAAATCTTCAAAAGGACTTTCTGTTGATAAATGGGTCAGTCTTTGCCCTGTGAGGGTTACAAAATATTATCATTAATATTATATGATGACATTGCTCAGAGGTATCTTATTCATCTATCAAATAACTTGTTGGTTTTTACTAACATGACTGGATTAATGCATGCATTCAGGGGACCAAGTCCACTCACCCCCATTAGATGAAAACCCTGCCTTTTATTTCTTTGGTGTCTTCTGCAGATGAGGTCGGGTGGGGTTGTGTATACAGATGGGATGGTTATAGTTGAGGATATCAACTCATTGATTTTCTCTGAGACTTTGTTGGGAACACCTGGAAATAGCCAGTATTTGTACAGATTTTAGAGTTTACTGAGAAATATGCTCAAGAGAACATTCAACTTCAAAATTTTGAGAAAGGGAAGTGGCACGCATATGGACATGAAGATGAAAACATTTATTAAACTTAAACATTAATTGTAAAGTAAAATGAACATTACTCTCTAATCTTATAAACTGTAAAACAAAATAAACCAAGTCCAGTAGTTTCAAGGTGACACAAAAGGCAAGTTTTCCCTTTCCCCTTTCCTAGGACTCATAACGTTAGTCTACATGTGGAAATAAACCTGATATCATCATGAATTTTTTTCTACTTTGCCACTACCCTTTCTTTAGTATTAGCCCTGCTATTGGATTTTGAGATATACAGGCATTGATAACAAATTTTAAATTAAGGAAACACAAACAGTAGGTATGAAGACATTTCCCATGTTTAAAGATCTCTTGAATTTACCATGCAAAAATTTCTCAGGCACATTTAAAAAGCTTTCAGGTTAACTATTACAAACCCAGACGCTACAGTCCTGACCCATCCATCTTCGGAATCCGGGAAACAGATCAATATTAGAGCTGCTTGAATCTATAAGCAAACCTTTCAAGGGAGTCTAGTACAAGCAAGGACAATTCTTAATTAGTTATGTAACATTTCAGAAATCTATTTTGATGTAAGTACACACTATATAAAAATTTTTGGTCCTTATTAATGGTCTGTGATAGGATAAGTATACAGATTTATGCTTTATTAAGAAAAGTCCAATTGAACATATTTTGTTTAAATTAATAAAGAACTGTAGAGAGAATTGGGGTTGAAGGATTAGGTAATGAATAAGAGAAACAGATGCCGACGAAATACAACTTCCTTCATGTGGTGTATTTCAGGGAATCTTTAATTCACCTGAATATGTCCATGAGTTATGCTTAGAGCATTATATTAGAATTCCTAGTAGAAAGGGATTTAAATACACACGTAAAGTTAAATATGGTTAGACAGTAAAATATTGATTGCTTACCACAAACAATGCAGCAGGGTATCTAACACTTGTTTTCCTTGTGGAACATAATAAGGTAATTAATTTATCTCTAGCTGAGTTTTATTTGTGAATTTTTTTTGTGAAACAGATTTAAATGTATTTTGTGCATGTCTCAAACAGCTCTGTATTTGTGCTATAATAACCATGTGCAGTTTGTGGCAACACTTTAATAATCATCACCTTGGAAATGAGGATACTTTCTTCTTCTTTTAAATAGTAAAATACAAGCCTCAGTAGTAAAATAGCACTTCGGATATAAAAGCTAATGACTAATAGGAGAGTTCTGACCCTCTGAATTGCGTTTACTGTTCACCAATGATTATGTCATTAGGAATGAATTAGATAGTCAATGAGGTGAATCTTCAAATCAAAGCTGCCACTTTGAAATTTTCAATAATCTGTTCACTTGTAGGATTAGGGTGGTATTTAACAGCCATTACTGTTCTATTGCTGGGGTTATGCGGCCGTGAAAAACAGTTTTCTTATGGTATCATTTTTCTTTCTCTCACTTTCTCTTCCTCTTTTATTTTTTTTTTAGAGTAACCATATTTTTTAAAGCTTGACTACTCTGATTATTTACTCTTGATGTGAACATCAAAGTAGAACCAAAACAGCATACTCTTTACTATCTGGAAATTGCAGGAAAACAAAGAGTGGTGGGGTTGAGTAGAGGTCAGAGAACTGTCCTGAAGTGTGGACGTTCCAGAAATGTCGATGGGTGATGATTCTTGCTCCTGCCTCTTATTGGTTTGTTTCTGCATACAATTTTTACTATCTCAATAATGTAAAGAAACATAAAAACTATCATTTTTTTTGTCCACTGGGAAAACTCATTCATGATTTTTTATGTCTTATTTTGTATACTTACTTTTTTATTGCAAAAACATTACTTTAATTCTTTTGTGGATACTCAATTGTTTGTAAAAATTAGAACAACAGCTACAGCAGTAGCTGCCATTTATTGCATGTTTGTTATGTCTTATGTGCCATGCTAAAGACATATCTGCAGCAACCCATGTAATTCTTACTGACACCTAAAAAAGGGATTATCACCTCCTCTCTATAGATGATAAAAATTTATATAGTTTATATAGTTAGTAAGCTGATGACTTGAAATTTGAACACAAATTTCAAATGGAATGTAAGCTACACAAGGGCAGGTATTTTTGTATTTTGTTTGCTTATGTATCTATAGCACATAGAATAATACCTTGCACCTCCTAAGTGCTCAATAAATATTTATTGGGTGAGTAGATGAAGATACATTTAGTTCCAAAGTCCATGTTCTTTTTACAACACAGTATTACTTCCTTCCCCTTCCCCACTATTACTGGAACCTTATAGTAAAAGAATATTTTATGTTAAGATTAAGCTTCTGAATCTCTGAAGCATTCAACAGAACAGCAAATTATCTAAAAAATAAATTGACATTTTCCCTTTGGCTCACAGGATGATAGAAGTTCAGAATTCATTGTAAGGGTGCAAAAGGATACACACACACACACACACACATCCTTAGAGTATGTCAGCTGGCGACTTATTTGTATTTTATTTTTTTTGATGAGATCACTTACATCTGCAGAGCATGCCTGAAGAGTAGCTCAGACTACTTAAGAATAATGGCTAAGGATCATGAATGTTCTGATAAACACATCCAATTCTGGCATCCTAGCCTGGAAGAAGAGGCATGGCTGTCTTTAACATGGGCTGTATTCCTGGCAAAACCCATGCTTCTCCTTTTGTGGTAGTCTGTGCAAGCAATCCTGGGCCCAGGAGAGCATCATGAGGCAGAGAGACTTATTAGACAGTATTAATATATTGCCTAATGGTCTGAGTATGCTGAGGAGATGCACATAGGAAGGCCATTTTTGATGGATGTTGTGGCTACCAAGGTTGTTTTGTTTACCCAGCATCTATTCCACTTTCTTCTGATAGCATCACCCTAAGTTTCCTTCTGGGAACCATTTCTGGCCTGGCCAGTTCCCCATCCTATAGTCTATCCGCTTGGCTATAGAAACCAATTCAAGAATGTGTGGGTGATCCAAATTGGTTCAATATAAATCAGGTCTTGAACTTTTGCTAGAACTTTGGAAATAGGGGCCCTTTCTTCTGGAACTACTAAACTGGGAGAATGTTAGTTTGAAGTTGTCAGAGACTGCCATGGATAAGGATCTTGATTGAAAATGAAGCTAATACAGAGGACAACCAAGAGGTCTGGCAGCAGTGCTTATATTCCTGGATCTAGCCAGGCCTGAAGCTCAATCTACTTTTGAATTTTTAAGATACATGAACTACTACATGTCCTTGTTTGCTTTAGTCTCTTTGAGTATTCTTCCCATAGCTTGTAATGGAAAAAATTCCAACCCATATAATGGCTAAGAACCTTCATATTTTGATACAGACTTCCTTTCTTGTTTATCTTCCCTTTCTTTGCTAAATTGCCCTGAATCATTACAAAAACACATCATAAGTAAATAATCAACATTGCAACTTTGAAAACCCTTCCCCTGGGATCCCCTGGTTTGATCTATATAGTAGCTAATATCACGGTGCTCCATGAGATACTGTGCACCAAGTGATTGAACAAGAATTTCCTAAATGCGTGTGGTGGAATAATAAAGTGAGATTTCTAAATAGGTAGCAGGAAGACAAAGTCACATATGTTTTGGAAATACCAGGTTAAACAAAGTTAAATGGGTTTATTTTCTGCAAATATTTGTTTCTTAACACTAAGAAAAACTAAGAATTTCTAAAAGGGGTGTAAAATACGTAAAATTTCCAAACATTTAACCATTGAGCACCTTGCTTGTTTTTTTCCTTGGTGATGCTTTTGGGATTTGACTCTGGAGAGTACATTTTGGGAAATATCCTGAGTTATAACTGCTGAGGAGATTTTTGATGATGTTCTCCAGGAAGGATCATGGCATCCCTGTTCCAGGACAATAGGTTGCTGATGATTTTTTTCTCCAAGCTGGAATCAAATTTAAAGCAAAGAGAGTTTAAAAACACCTCTCCCACTGCCCCATGGCTGGGGAGCTTGCTGATCTTGCCTGCCAAAGAAAACGCAGAGAGAGAGAGAGTCAGAGAATTGGAAATTGACATCTGCTTCATTGACGTTCTTTTGTGGGCTTCACAAAATGCTGATTTCAAGCATCCACTTGTGTTCTGTTATACCATACATAGAAATCCAGAATGAATGGGCGTCTATAATCTGATAATGAGTCAAGATTCTAGTGGCTAGTCCTCAACACCCTGGTCATTTTAATGGAATTTTGGCCAGTCAAGACTTATTTCTGTTCAGTTGTGCTACATGTTACAAAAGGACAGTGATACTCTGCTTTTAAGATGGAGAAACTGACATTCAGAAAGTTAGGGATTCGCTAAGGTCAGATGCAGACTGGACGGTGGAGCTTGTACTCGAACTTTTCTCTAGTGACTGTGTGCATTCTCCTTGGCCATACTTCTCAAAATGGATTGTAGTTATTTTACAACAGGGCCATGAAACATTTCCAAAGACATCTCACAGTGATGAGTTAGTAGGATTATCATGAATATATATCATCACTGTGTAGTAGTCACTTATAAAATAGGATACTATTTTATGTAGATCTTCTTTCATAGGTATGAATACCATTCTCTGGCAAGATAGAAAAGTTTTATTCAGTCCATAACCTTTGCAAATGAAAAAATAAATTATTTTAACAGGACAGTTAGTTAAGATTGGTTCTCCATTGTTTTCAAGTATATGCTCAAGTAACTTACTTTCTAAATATGCCTTTTGAGAAAATGATCTGTCAAAACAAAAGTCTGATTTTTTTTAGTTATCTTCCTGTGAAACATACATTTTTACGACAATAAAATACATTCAACTAATGTTCTTTAGAGCAAAAGACATGAAATTAAGTTCAGATTTCAAAGTTAACTTCTCTGAAGGTCAGAGAGTTTACATTAAAAAAGTCCCTCATTCCAGTCTCCATAGTTTATTCACTTCTAATAAAAAAAAAACCTGGTTTAAAATGAAATTGTGTAAGAACCTGCTGAATTTGAATTTCACTTGACTGAAACAGTTGCTTCTACCTACTTCTGTTGTTAAATGGCATTCAAAGTCGAACCAAATAGACCCCAAATGCACAAAGAGCATGCTGTGATTTTTTTCCTCTTAGAATTCATTGATTTTCAAAGCCATTGGAGCATTTTTGTTTTTGTTTTTTTAAAGATGTCTGCCATCTGACACATCCTTTGCTGGGTATTCAGAAACATGCTTACTTGCTCTTTGTTTTGCTTTAGGAGGTGGATTCTGTCCCGTTAGCCTGGTTTATCTCCATCTGCAGTAATTACTTGGATGGTGAATTAAATGAGTTACACCTGAGTTAGTTGAGAGCTTTAATCTGCCTGCATGAGTAGGAAAACTCTAAGCTTCTACTGAACTGAAAACCCAATTCACTGGCAGGATAGAAGGTGACAATGGTTGCAGCTAATGAGGTTCTGTTGGAAAGGATTGAATAATTATTTAAAAATTCATTCATTGGCTGATCTGGCTTTTAGAATAAGGCATTGTCACCCATATGGTCTGGCTGCCTGGGCCTGTGTAGGCTGTGGTTAGTATAACACTTTCAGGAGAGGGTTATACTAACCACAACATCAACAACCACATTAGGGAATACCAAAGCATCAACAACCACATTTTAACAATGGGAGAAAATGTGTGGTGGACCTGTGTTTCTTAAGCAAACTGAAATTCTGCATTTGGCTAACAGTATCTTGTATTGAGGGGAAAAAATGGCTGTTCCATCTTCTGTTTGTTTTTAAAGAGCAACAAGCTCTTGGCATCAATATTCATGGTAGGTTTTCAAACACTCAGCAGAAAACATCAATAGCATCTGCTCGTACCCCATCACCCTACCCCATATTTGTTTGGTGGGTAGCTCTAGCTAGCTGGATGGTTAGATTCTGCACCTTTCTGTATTTATACTCAGCTCTGTGGACTAACTCCAGTATAGTTAGAAAGTTTCTTCAAAACACATGCATTTTGGCTTAAGCCTCACTCTTGAGGCCCAGGCCACTTGGCCAAATAGAATAGCTGAGCTGAAGACTGTGAACACTAGTCCTAGCCTCTCTCTTGCTAAAGGACCATGATGATCCTTAGATATGGAGTCAGAAGACCAAGATTTAAATCATGGCTCTGTATTAGCAATCTTTGAGATCTTGGTCAAGTATCTTTACTCTTAAAATTAGCCTTAATTTTCCTCATCCATAAATATGGAGATTGTATTTTAATCCCTATTTATCCCACAAGGTAACCAGTTCCATTGGAGAGAAGTTTTCATTGTTATTTCTAAAATTATATTTAAATAAGTGTATAACTTATACCTTCTTGTCATAGATGTGTCCTCTGGAGAATGTCTATCTCCATTCCACATGATAGATCTTCCCATTTTTGTGTACTGCTATCATGCAACTGTTAAACCATTGTAATCAGCCCTATTTGCTGTGATCATGGCATAGTTTTCCTAACCTTCATCCTCCTGCTCATACTCTAGGAGGCCACTGGTTTTCTCAATGTGCCTGTTAAGATATAGCATCCAAAACTGAACACAGAACTCAGTTGGGGGTTGTATACATATGCTTAATATATATTTATTCTGTAGATCTCAGAATGCAGTCAAAAGATTGCCTTAGCTATTTTTTGGCAACTAAATTCACTGACCTCATATTGAGATTTTAGTCCATAAAATCCATAGTTCTCTTCAATATCAACTTCATATGCATCCATGTCTGCCTTCCCATACTTGGTAATAGTGAAGTGACAGCTAACTTTTATTAAGCACTTACAATGTACAAGGCACTATGCTACATGGTTTGCATACATTAACTGTTTAACTCTTAAAATAAACTTTTAAGGCAAATTTTATTAGTTTCCCTATTTTATAGATGAGAAAACTGAGGCTTACAGAAAAATAAATATGATTTTCTTGTTTTAACCTTATACAGTGCAACTCTGCTAAGTTCACTTATTGATTCTAGGAATTTTTTAAAAAATACATTTCTTGGAATTTTCTATACAATCTTACTGTTGGTGAATAGGACACTTTTATTTCTTTCTTTCCAATCTGTATATCTTATATTTCTTTTTCTTGCCTAATTGCACTGGGTACGACTTCCAGGACAACATTGGGTAGGAGTGGTAAGAACTGACATTCTTGTCTTGTTTCTTACCTTAGAGGAAAAACATCAAGTTTGCCATTATTATGATGTCAGCTGTAGACTTTCTGGTAGGTGTCCTTTATAATTTTGAGGAATTTCCCTTCTGTTACCAGCTTCCCAACATATTATTTTTTAAAATGATGAATGGGTGTTACATTTTGTCAAATACTTTTTATCTACATTTGTTGATATGACCATATGGTTTTTCTTATTTTGAAAACTGGCTTTTGGGGGAAATGATATATTCAGCACTCAAAATTTCTAGACTTTGAAGTCAATAAATTGATTAGTTCATTCAACAAATATTTATTATATCTTCTATATTCCAGGAACTCTACCAGGTGCTAAAAATAAAATGAATGAAACAGAGATGGTCTATCATTATGAGTCTAGAGACAAGATAGTGAGGGGTGATATTACTAAATTGTCTTATTTGACAATCTTGCTGATGTTTCATATTAATTCTAATAGTAAATTTTCTTTGGTTTTCTGAGTAGCAACCAAATCTGCAAATGATGATCATTTGATTTATTCCTTTCTGATATTTATATAATTTCATTTTCTTATTCTATATCATTGGTGAACACTGCCAAAACAATGGTAGTCATGAGGAATATATATTCTTGTTCTGTACTTTAATGAGCCACTTCTAGTGTTTCATCATTAGGTATAAGTTGCTTATAGTTCAATTTTGATAGTTACTTTTCATACTATTAAAGAAAAAGCCTTCTACTTCTGATTCATTAGGGTTTTATTTTTTAAAATTCAGGCATTAATATTGAATTTTATCAGATATCTTATTGGCACTTACCAAAATTATTTTTTTCTCTTTAACCTATTAATGAGTCACATTCATAAAATTTTCTGCAAATATCCAACTAATCCCAAGTTGGTCAAGATGTGTGCATGTACAATTAAAACAATCATCTGAAGTCTACAAATTTAATATTTTGAATTTTTTCTTATATACATAAGCATGATTGGCTTATCATCTTTAAATGCTCACATTATCACATTTTGGGGTCAGGGCTAGGCTAACTTTTAAAAAGAAATTAGGAAGTTTTCAAGATTTTTATGTGATCTAGAACTATGTTCAATATGGTAGCCAGTAGCCACATGTGACTACTTACATTTATATTTAAATGAAAACAAAACCTTCTGTGCCTAAGTTACACTGGTCATGTCTCAGGTGTTCAATAGCCACATGTGGCTTGTAGCTACCATATTGGATAGAGCAGATATTAAACATTTTCATCATTGCAAAATGTTCTATTAGATAGTGCTGCCCTAGAACATTTAAAGTAGCAAGTAGATTATACATTTCTCAAAAGTCTTACCAAAAGCTGTAACACCATTTGGCCATCTGGTCTGGCACTCCAGTGGGCTTAGTCCACTATCTTTGTCCTTGAAGACAACTATAAACTTTTTAAATGATAAAAAAAATGCTTTAAACCCTAGAAATTTCTGTAAATATTTTCTTATCAAGAGATATTTAAATCAATCTATTCCAAACATATAATGCCACTATCTATTATTAGCACAACACAGTTTTTAAAATTTTAACACCATTACAAACTAGTAGAAAAGTTGGAGATACAGTATAAAGTAACTTTTTTCCCCTCTAAACTCATTGAGAGTAAGTTGCTGACCTAATGCCCCAACACCTACCGATACTTTAGTGTTTATTTCCTACTAACGAGGATATTCTCCTACTTAACCATAATATAATCATCAAAATCAAAAAGTTAATACTAATGCATTACTAGCAGCTAATCCTCAGACTCCATACTAATGTCTCTTTAGTATCTTTTAATCTGGAACAATTTCCCAGTCTTTCTTAAAATTTCTTGACCTTAAGACTTTTGAAGATGACAGGGTAGTTATTTTGTAGACTATTCTTTACTTTGGGTTAGTCTGATATTTGCCCATGATTTGATTCAGTTATGCATCTTTGGTATATAGCCAATGCCCCAATTACTAATGCTCCCTCTTCCCACATGTGGGTGTTCTCCTCTTCTTGCTTGGACCCTAACTCCCATTTCAAGTTGTCCCTTTTCACCTCATAGAAGCCTTCTTTGCCATCTTGAGCTCAGACAGCTTTGTACCCGAACACACTTCTGTGGGGACATCCTCCTCACCTTGCTTGGGCTCTGACTTCTCATGCTTGGCTACCCCATATATGTGTGCTCTTACCCTGCTTGAATTCTAACATCCCATACCAGGCTACCCCTCTGTAGAGATACCTTCCTGACCCCACTATGTGCTGATACCCAGTGCTGGGCAACTTTCTACATGGATGCCCTCCTCAGCCTGCTTGGTCTCTGATACCCTGCTTTGAGCCAACCATCCTGTCCCCCCAAACTCCCTCCCCATGACCCCTCACATGGACAATTTTGCTCTGTCCCACTTAATCCTAATGGCTCTAGGACCAAACTGCGCAGGCAGAGAAGGGAGGAAAGAGAAGAGAAAGGAAGGAAAAGAAAAGGGGAAGAAGAGTGACTTCCCATGTATAACCTCATTTTTCCTCATGATAGCCCTGCAAAGTAGAAAGTACAGATAGGATTATCCCTTTTGTTCAGATTGGTTAATTTTGGGTCAGTGAGATTAAGTGTCTTGACCAAGGTCACATAACTAGTAAGAGAATAGTTTAATTTCTAAGCCTTCTGCCTCAGAGATCAGTTTCCTTAAAATAACTGATGTTATTTTGTAATGTTGCTGCCTCTAATAAGATTGAATTATCTGTAGTTCTTCCAGAGCTTAAGTGACAAAATCCAGTGGCTACCTAACCTGAAAAATAATTCATCCATCCATCCATCCTACAAGTAAAGCACATATTCTGACAATACAAGATAATGCAGGAGTATTTCCTGTCCACAGAGGGTTTATCATCTAGGAAAAGAGAAGAGAAATAGATACACTTTTATTCAAGATGCTGGGTCAAAAGAGATGTAAGAGGGTCAGAAAAAGCATGACAGATTTTAGCAAGTTGTTTTCTGTGTGATTTCAGGACTACTAACTGTGTGAATGCACTTTCTTCTTTTACATCTAATTACAATAATATGAATTTTAGACTTTAAGGAGAATATTGGTAGATGTTACAAAGACTGGAGAGTACTCAAATGCAACCTTTTGGTTTGGGTTCGCAAGAAGACTAGGTCACAGGATGTAAAATTCTATCAGATTCCAGAAGAGTGACCAGAGAATTGGATAGTTAAATCACAGGTAATCAAGAGAGCATAGCATAGAGAATTTATCAGAGCCACGGTCGATTAGCTGGGACCTTGGGCTATATTCATAAATCAGACATAGGTGAGCATCTGTTTCTTTGTCTCTAGTCAGGGACTGTCATGATTCTTTGTGACTTTTTCCTGTCATTTTTGAGACCTCCCAAATCTACATTTCTATTTTTCCTCTGGTCGCTATCAGATAAGAGGACATCTTCACTGGCCGTCTTACTGTTACATACTGACGTGATCTAAACAAAATCCATCTTTTTTTCACCCCATAATCCCAGGTCCCCAATTCTATTTCTCCAATAATGATATTCTCTTTCAAGATGAAAAGTCTGATGGGAGGACATCAGCTCCAATCAGAAGCATCTGGGATGTGGAAACTATTACAGATGTGTTTACTGAGGTAGTGTTAGGATCTGGGGGTTCAGGCTAGTGGTAGGCATGGAAAAGATATTCAGGATTGGAATCCAATATAGGATTGGATCCAATATTCAGAGTGTCTGATGTTATATAGTTTATGTATACATTTATTTATTAGTATTTAGGTCCATTATGTGCCAAGCTCTGTGTTTGGGGTGAGGAAATGATGGTGTATAAGATGGATATCATCACTGTCCTTTAGAGCTCAGTCTTTGGCAGGAGAATGGCATGAGGGAGGCCCAGAAGGCAGCAAGGTGGGTTTGTTGGCAAGATTTGGGTTATGATACAGTGTTGTGATACAGTGAAGAATCGGGGGATCACATATGGCTGCAATACACTGATGTCAGCTGGAATTCTGGTATAACTTTCTAGTCCCTGGGTAGGGGATGGTGTCTACCGAAACCAAGCAAAGGCCCTGTGTCTGAGAAGCTGGTTCCAGGCAGGGACGGTGGCCCATGAGAAACAAGATACAGTCCACATTATTAAAATTTGGTGAATAGGAAGGGATGTAATCTTTAATACAGGACTAAACTTGGATTCTACTACAAAGGGCACAAAGTTAGGGCAGGGTCTAGCAGCAAAGTTGACTCTATACAGAGTTCCTTGAGTCACCCAAGTGGGTGCTTCTTGAACTTCTCTAGGACTGAGGCTCAGAGGATTTGCAGAAAATATAAGACAGAGAGAAATGATTTTATATGGGGTACTAGTCCCTTGGTTGCCAATGTTTGAAAATATAAATGCAAATATTAAACATTTTTATTTTAACATTTTCCATATATATAATTTAAACAATTGGATAAATGAGATCATAGCAAGCATACTTCCTCCCTTCCTTTTTTCATTCCTTTTTTTTCTTTTTTTCTTCTTAGTGTGGTCTTATTTTCCTTTGTTTTTGGCTTGCTTTCCCATTCTCTTCTCCTAGAGGTTACCTACAATAACAACCTACCATCTATTCTTTCCTATTTTTTATGTGTTGCCATCATTATACAAATATAGATGGCAATATGCACGTATGTATATACACTTATAATTTTTTGTCTGCTATAAAATATCTACATCTTGATTTTCTTTCTTTTTTACCTTTTAAAAAATTTTATTTCAAAATATTACGGGGGTATACACGTTTTATTACATAAATTGCTTTTGTACCATTTGAGTCAAAGTTGTAAGTGTGCCCATCACCCACATAATGTGCATTGTACTGTAAATTTATCCATTCCCTCCTTCCCCTCCCACCTGCCCTATCCCCAATGAATGTTACTTCCATATGTGCACATAAGTGTTGAACAATTAGTTTCAATTTAATGGTGAGTACATGTGGTGTTTGTTTTTCCATTCTTGTGATATTTCACTTAGAAGAATGGTCTCCAGTTCCATCCAGGTTGTTACAAAAGGTATTAGTTCACCATTTTTTATGGCTGAGTACTACTTTATGGTATACATATACCTTGATGTTCTTATTCATAAGTAATTTGTGGGACTCTCTCTAAGTCAATAGAAAACTCTAATTTATTTTGGTTAATGGCTGCATGATAGTAAGTGACATGGATCTATGGAAAATGTATGCCTATTAATAGATGTTTACTTTGGTATTTTTCCTTTCTCTCTTTGTTTTTTTAGTACATTGTCTACCCACACCTTCACACCTTGCTTCTCAAATATAGGATCAGTTTACCAGAATTTATTTTCTTCTCACAATACTGCCCTAATTTTGGAGGAAGCTCCTGGTGTCTTCTTCTGGCTTGGTTTTCTCTGTGGCTATATCTGGAAGAAATTCCTTGAAATTAGAGGTATGTAATTAGCCCTGTTAAGAGGAGTTCTCACTCCCAGTTTCAGTTTCTGGATGGAGGAGCTTTCATTGCAGACTCTCCTGGCTTCTCTCTGCTGACTTATTCATTCCTCTCCAGGAAGCAGGGGTGGCCAGTGCAATTGCTGATCTCACAGAAAGAGTCTCAGCCTTTCTCCTCTCCCTCTCTCTCTCTCTCTCTCTCTCTCTTGCTGGCTTGTCTGTAGAGACCACCCTTTCTACCCTGCTCCTCTGTTCCATGAGGTGTAGGTCTGTGATTCTTCAGACTTGCCTATTTGTGGCATGAATGGGCCAATCTATCTAATTCTGGGATGCATTATTTACAAGCTAAGTATTGAATATTTTTATATAATATTTATTATTAATGTATATTATATCAGTAATAAAGGAGGCATTTTGATCTCTGTGTGCCTCACTTTTGCATATATTTTTCAATTGGTTCTAAATTTGGGGGTGGGGGACAGGAATTTGACCTATTGACATGCATAAATATAGTTTTAGGTTTGGTGAAGATTTTAAAATTTAATTTTAATTAAAAATTTTTAAATTCTTCTCTTTGGCTATTTCAGGCAGTTTTTCAAAGAGAAGTTTAGAAACTTCCTCTAAAACATAAATGTCTATTGTACTTTCAATCCAGTCTTCATATTGCTGCCTTACTTATTACAGTCCTTTCACTGACCTTTTTTTTATTATGGTGGGGGCTGTTGTGGGGCAGACGATGGGGTGAGGCCAGGGGCCAAGGGAGGGGCCCCCAGCACTTAAGAAAGGTGACATCTCTTTGACTCCATTTTGGTTCTCACCATTGGACCACTGTTGTTTCAATCACTTATTGGACAGCTGGCCCTGACTTTCACACTGCTCTTTAATATCTTTTCAAAAGAAGTACCACTTTTGGAGGACAGGCATGGGGGAGTTATTATTCTCCCTGTTTCCCCTATCCTTTGCTCTTTTTATTCTCCAGGGTAAAAATCTTCAACCCTGTATTGCAACAGGTCTGAACATTTTTGTGCTCATTTTTCAAGACACCCCAACCCCACTGCTCCCGATCAGACTGGTCTTGTGTCTGTATGTCACTCAACCTTTCCTCAACCCAGGCATGCACCTCACTGGTCCTTAAGTGAGTCACTCTCATGCCTGCGTCTCTGCCCTCAGAGTGGACGGTGTACAAAGTCTCTCCCACTACTCAGTTCCTTCAAAGAACCTTCTGCCCTCTCTGCTCTCACTGTATTTGGAAACAGAGGTTCTTGGGATTACTGGAGGGCTTGTGAAAACACAGACAGCTGAGCTCCATCCACTCTCAGAGTTTCTGATTCAGGAGGTCTTACTGGGGCCCTAGAATTTTTGTTTCTAACAAATTTCCACGGGATGCCAATGCACTGTTCTAACTTGGGAAGCACCGCTTTGAAGCATCACAGCAATTTGCACCAGTATCACATAATCCACTCCTCAGTGGTCTTGTCATTCTCTCATTACCTCACACGTCTTATACTCAGCTCCCAACCAAACGAGGAAGGCCTTGAACTCCTCTCTTCTCAGAGTTACTGGCACAGAGCTAATACCCTGCTAGAGCCGATTGGATGGGAGCACCTGGAGTCAAGGAAATGGAGAAGGTTCCTGTGTTCTTCCAGGAGGAGGGTGACCCTATCTGTCCTTGTCATTGGCTGAGTTCTCTCACTGTAGGCCCCGGGCTGGCTTCTGCCACTTCCTGTGGTCTGCTGAACCTGCACAGGGCTGTGGTTAGCCAGCAACGGCCGGATCTGCGGGCCTGCAGCTGTGGCTCTGTGCAAATTAGCCCCTGGCCAGTGGATGCCACTCTGCTGTCAGAGTTTTCATTTGCCCACCTCTCGCTGTTAGACTCTTGCCGGTGAATTATTATTCCTGATTTGCCCAATGATTACAGTGTGAAGTTTGATTAAATTGTTTAACTGATCATAACACCCATCTCTCCACCAAGCTAATGCCTGAGTTAGGCAAACCACAGAAAGCATCATTTCCAATTGTTGCTTGTCTCCTGGTTTTACCTGAATCATCAAAGGCTCTTTGCACTCTGTAGGCTTCCTCCCATTGTGATGTACCAGCTAAGGCCAGAGCTTGGCATCTTCATGCCTATCCTTCTCCTCATCTTCAATCAGGAGACTTTTGAACATAATTACATTTTTTTCTGGCAGTCTATTTCTCTTCCCCCACTCTCTGGGCTGAGTGAGATGCATCTTCCATCACACTTCCCTGACATCTTAGATGTATTTCTAGTAAAGCTTTCCAGGGCAGTATATTTATTTGTTTATTTTGGGAAGTTGTTGGGATGGAGGAGAGTGTACAGGCTTCGAAGTCTGGATTTCCTGAATGGCTTCAGTTCTTCACTCCTTTGCTATATGACTATGAAGTTCTTCCCACTAAGAGAAGTGGAATATATTCCCTACCCCTGAACTGTGTTTATCCATGTAGCTTTCTCTGGTCAATGGAAAGTTAGCATGACCCAAATTTTGAAAGGTGCTTGCACAGTTGGATTTGCTCTCTTGTATCTCTGCCCTGGCCCTGAGAACAACATGCCTGAGATAGCCTGATGCTCGCAGAAAGAAGAGACACATCTGTGTGGGGAGCCGGCAGCACAGGGATCCCGCTTGGGAGGCAGCTGTGCCCAGCACGTGCGTAATTGCTCTCTCCGCCCTGCCTATCAGAGAACACGTGCTGGGGGAGGTCCTGGCTGAGAGTACTTAAGTGGAGCTCACTTCCCGTTCGGCGTCTCTCGCCATGAATAAGTCGTAGATGCGAAGCTGTGCCGATAAACCGCTGGTGGAAGAACTCCAAAGCTGTTGCGTCCTGATTGCTGGGCGCGACAAATGGTGCCGAAACCCGGGAAGAAGTAGCACCAGGCGGAGACGTCCTCTTCGGAGGAGAGTTCAGACCCCCAGTAGGTGAGGCAGTGTAGGACCCCCCCCTCGACAGAGTATCATGGGGACGTCCCAGGGTGTTTTCTTGCTTGTAGTCCTTAAGGCACTTTTAGAGTGCGTGCTCCCCCTTTGGGCCCGTGTGCGCACATGCTTGGAGGACTCCCGCTGCCACTCTCAAGTGCAGCGAGGGCAGCGAGCTTTAAGTGATCACCAAGATAGCCTG
>CAUYRT010087101.1:0-75285 GCA_963574885.1 Lepilemur ruficaudatus | reverse complement strand
TCAGCCTAGCTCACAGCAACCTCAAACTCCTGGGCTCAAGTAATCCTTCTGCCTCAGCCTCCCGAGTAGCTGGGACTTCAGGCATGTGCCACCATGCCCGGCTAATTTTTTCTATCTATTTTTAGTTGGCCAATTAATTTCTTTCTATTTTTTAGTAGAGACAGGGGTCTCATTCTTGCTCAGGCTGGTCTCGAACTCCTGAGCTCAAAGGATCCACCCGCCTCGGCCTCCCAGAGTGCTAGGACTACAGGCGTGAGCCACCATCCTGGCGGAATTTGTAGATTTTTTTTTTTTAAACACCTGGTAGAGGGAGTCTTCTTTTAGAGTTCTTTCTTTTCAGTTTTTCCATCTTTGCATGTTTATTTTTCCAAATGAATTTTAATATCGGCTTGACTAACCCCATTGATATTTTTACTGAGATTGCATTATATTTATAAACTAACTTTGGGAGAACTTATGTCTTGATGCTATTGAGATGTCTGAACCAAGAACAAGGAGGAGGGGGTCTTTCCATTTGTTGAAGTGAAGCCTTCTTTCGTGCCTTTCAGGGGTACTTTAAATCATTTTATGTGTAGTAGATTTTGAACATTTCATGTTAAGTTTATTCCTAAGTATTTTATCTTTTTTTCTGTTTTGAATGGAGATTTGTCATCTTTATATCTTCTAAATGATTATTATTTAAATACATGTACGCTATTGAATTTTGCATGTTAATTTTTACTCCTACTTCTTGCTTTTTACTATTTGAATTAGTTTTATCATTGATTTGCTAACATTTTCCAGGTATACTATTATGTCATCTGCAAATAGAGACAATTTCATTTCTTTAATTCCAAATTCTTGTATGTCTTATTTTTCCTTGTTTTGCAATTGCATTGGTTAGTATTGCCATAAGGTTAGTAGTAGTTGATGTAGTTGATATCCTTAACAAATTCCTGACCACAGTAGAAATGCTTCTAGTGTTTCTTATGACATCTGATGAGCTACATATTATATCATGCTAGGAAAAGATTTATTCATTCTTATTTTCTCAAAAGTTTTTAATAAAAATGGTTGTTGGATTTTGCCATAGGCTTTTTTAGCATCTGTGAAGATAATTATATAATTGTTCTTCATATGGTGAATTTATATTAATAGATTTTTCTAACATTGAGTCATTCTTATATTAGTGGTATAAACTCCACTTAGTCATGGTTTATTATTTTCCATGGTTTTGCAATCTATTACCAACATTTTATTTATAATGTTTGTACTAATATTCATAAGTGATATTAGTTTGTAACTTTCCTTTTTGTTCTGTCTTTATCAAGATTAGCCATTGGTGTTATATTTGCTTCACAAATTTTGAAGTTTTTTGAAGAATTTTGAAGTTTTTCTTCTTTTTTTCTTTTTTTGCTAAATTGAGTTAATTAACATATGCATTACCTCTCATATTTATCATTTTTTGTGGTGAGGACACTTAAAATTTACCCTCTTGGTGATTTTAAAGACTACATTAAGCCCTTTAATTGACGGAAATTTTGTATCTTTTGACCAACATCTCCCCAACCTCCCTTTCTCAGTTTCAGATAACCACCATTTTATGCCTCCATGAGTTCAAACTCTTTTAGATTTCACATATAAGTGAGATCATGAAATATTTGTCTTTCTATGTCTGGATTATTTCATTTAACTAAATGTCCTCCAGTTTCATCCACATTGTCACTAATGACAAGACTTACATTTTTTTAAAGACTGTATTTCATTGTTTGTTATGTACCACATTTTCTTTATCTATCCATACAAATGGCCTATATATATATATATATATATATATATATATGAAAAAATGTTCAACAGTCTTCATTTTTTTTTTTTGACACAGGCTCTTGCTCTGTCTCCCTGGCTAGAGTGCAGTCAGGTCATCATAGCTCACTGCAACCTCAAAACCTGAGTTTCCTGGGCTCAAGCAATTCTCCTGCCTCAGCCTCCCAAGTAGCTGGGACTACAGGCACACACCACCACATCCAGCTAATTTTTCTACTTTTTGTACAGACAGGGTCTTGCTCTTGCTCAGGCTGGTCTTGAACCCCTGGCCTCAAGCAGTTCTCCCACCTTGGCCTCCCAAAGTGCGAGGATTACAGGCATGAGCCACCACACCCAGCCTACATTCTTCATTTTTAATACCCTGAGATATTTATATAGCTGAGACTATTTAACAAAACTTAGTCCTGAATTCAGAAATTGAGCACTTAGAGTTTGACATTCTCTCTCTGAGGGTAATTTTGTCTGTACATTTTCTAATTTATCCCTCCCCTCTCCTCTTTTACATGGAGTAGCTAAGTCTCATATTCCCTGGACTCATAGTATTGTAGTAGCAGTCAAAGTTTTCAGCTACAGCTGTGTTAGAATTTGGGGTTTATTCTCTACTTATAAGTAATTTGGCGTTCTTGGTATTCTCTCGTTCATAGTAATAATGAACGGTCAAATGTGTTTTTATTTGAATTTCTTTTTGATCCATGATTTTTTATCTTGTTAGATTAGAGAGATTCAAAGTCAGATAACCATGATTATTCTCAAGACAATTTTAAAAGCTTTAAATCCACATAGACATTGAAAGGGTGAGTATTTTTTAACAATCATAACATCTGCTTAGAATTTAATATGTAATTACAATAACCTGTTTAATATATTGTTTAAAGTTCTCTATACATGATAAATGTATTGAAAAAAATGAGAAAGCTGAGGTGAATCCTTCAAGTTTACAAAAAAAATATTATTCTGCATTCTGTTTTATATTCATAGAGATACTCATGTGTCACATTTTTGGATTTCAGCTTGACTGTCACTTTTGTAAATTCTAAAATAAATTATCTATTTCAATAGTCTTCTTCACTGTATTTAAACACTTTGGGAAAAAGCTGTTGCATTCAACTTAAATTTTTAATAGAAGCTCCTGAATATTTGTTTTGACACCTATTTATTTAAGACCTGATCAGGCATTCTGCAAGTTCATTATACTACTAATAATTATTGTTTGGTTTGGGATTTAACCAGCAATGAAATTATAATATTTATGATTTTCCCTTTTGGAGGAAATATTATTTTTATAAACACACTTTTATTAATATTCAACTGAATTTTGAATCTTATTTTACATATAATATTGCTGATACTAACTGTGATGTATTAACAACTGCCATAAATTTTTGAAATCCCCTTTATCAAGCCTTGGAATATGTTTCTCTATCCCATGAGCTGATTTAAATTGAGCAAGACAATAAGATAAAAATGAAGTTATGTGACTTTCTGTGCAAAACCCCAAGAGGCCTTGTAGTTTTTTCTTTTTCCTTCTAGGATACTGCTTTCCTCATGTTTCCTCACGTGAAGAGTCATTCCAGCTCTTCTCGGCTATCTCTGCTGATGCCCTGGACATATGAATGAAGTCATTCAGGACCCACCAGCTCTCAGCTGTTTTGTTTCCTGAAGGTAGCTGTATAGATAACTCAAGGGAGTTCTCCATAAGAACCACCTACTTG
The DNA here is from genome assembly GCA_963574885.1 of Lepilemur ruficaudatus. Taxonomy (NCBI): domain Eukaryota; kingdom Metazoa; phylum Chordata; class Mammalia; order Primates; family Lepilemuridae; genus Lepilemur; species Lepilemur ruficaudatus. The sequence continues at coordinate 71,767 of CAUYRT010087101.1, read as the reverse complement.
AGCCCAGCCTGAAACTAAGAACCCTGTGCAAACGAATGGTTTTCAACTACTAAGTTTTGGGGTAATTTATTATTCAGCAACAGAAAATTGATAACTGGCATGGCTTCAACAAGAAAATAACCATTATTTTGGTTTTCATTTAGAAGTGGATGTTTAGTGATGCTCTAAAAATATCTGAAAAATACCAATGGGAAATTTCTGTGTGGCAGAAAAAAAATGTTGAGGTTGAAGATGATTTTTGCATTACTATGACATTTTGAAAATGTCTATAGATACTATTCACAAAGTAGATTAAAAACAATGAGTTTAAAATCAGTCTTTTTGAGATTAAAATATCAACTTTTATAAATTCATATGTATTTTTTGACATATTTAGGCTCCCTTAACCTTGTAAGAGTTGAAGACATGAATATTTTAATTTGGATATTGCATTTTATTATGCTTATGTGAATTGGAAATAGGTTTGACAGACACCTCTAGGAACTGGATTGATATCAAAAACTAAAAAGCTATGTTATTCCAAATGAAAATGATAAATAGGAAAGATAAGATGTCTGTCATAATTCTATGAAAAAGATTATATACATTCATGCCGTTGATACAGAGACAGTTGCTAGAGTATTGGTAACCCACTTACAGAGTTATGTGCTTTAACTTCCTTAACTTCACTAAATGACAAACTGATGACACAGTAGGAATTAAAATATAACACCAAATAACAGTGGATAACCTTGTTTATATAAATTTCCGCTATTAAAATAAAATAATAAAGGAAAGAAAGTGGGCAATAAAAAAGATGAACTGATGTTTACTTTCATTGTAACATTTAGGGAGACCTTATTTCCCTTCCTGAAGCCTCATTTCATGTTACCTGAGAGTCATTCTGTCTTTGCTCTGTTTTCTCCTCAAGGGGGCCAAGCACTTGATAAAAAGAACTTCAAATGCTCTTCTATTTTGAACACGAATGAAGTTCACTGGGTTTAAAAACATGCTGCAAGGCTGAGTACCTGGTGTGTTGGTTACTAAGGTGGCAGATATCCAAAGATAAGAAGACCACCTCTGAAAAGCAGTAGCTTGGTGTTCAAGGACAACTTCAGGAGAGGGACGAGGGTGATATCTTTCTTTTGTAATTGAACAAGACAGATAATTGATCATCAGAGTTGTTAGAGATGTTACTACAATGAAAATGCATATCTATTTCTGGAAGGGGAGTTTATGCTCAATAGCAGTGCTTAAAGGGACAGTATATCATATCCACACATTTATTTAATATGTAAATACAACGAATGTTGTATTTTGCATGATACGTTTCATGTCAAAGTTTCATGACAGCAAACATTTGATGAGCTTCCTCACAGTTATGATCATTCACATTCATACTCAATGTAGTATTATCTACAAAGCAAATATCCTAGTTTCAGACCATACAGTTTGCATGGATGCAGAAGCTCTCTCTTAAATTGACTCTGAATAATCTGTTACTTCCTCCTCACACAACTGATAAAAGGAGATCACCCACACCACATAGCTTTGCCTCTTATCCCCCAATTCTCTACTTGCCTGAGTTCCAAGATGCCTCATATTCCATCTCAAGTAATTTGAAATATTACTGTTGAATTTTAAGTATTTGTCTTACTTTTCCTTGACATGTTTCTTTCATCACTTTTAGATGATACAACTTGAATATGTTGTCATATTCCTCACCAAGGAGAGTAGGATTCACATGACATGAATAAACAATGATTAACACATAAATTCTGCACCTATATAGCTGTATCTTGGTTACTCCTGTCAACTGTCATTTCCTGAAAAGACCACCAAATCAACTTGTTGACAAAGGAAGAAAAAGTAACTAACTTGTAGATAAGATTATTGCTTGCCAAATTAAGAAAGAGTATTTTGTTGATAGAGTCTTCATAGTGTCTGGAGGTGGGGAGTGGAAAAAGACAAAATATTTATGAGGTTTTTAGATACTGGTTTAAAGTAGTTCATTCACTGTGAAGGTCTGTTTGGGATTGGGCAAAATTCATGACATAATAATATAGGATTGTGGATTCAGTGACGATAGGGTTCCGAATAAGTCTTGAAAAGTAAACAGTAATTTGATGAGCCTGGTTGAGCTATTGTCCTGAGTTCTTTGGTGAGGGCTGGCTGAGTAGTCTAATGTTCAGAAAAATGGATTATCAAAAAGTTGTTGAAACAACCGGTGAATTTATTTGAAATATCATCTTCCTGGACAAGAGAATCCTGGAATAGTCAAGTCAGGTAATTGCAGATAGTTAATGGATTGCAGATGATTTCCCTTTTTGCTTCCAGAGGTCAGAAAAAAAAATCAGTTTCTAAACTTTGGAGAAGACAGTTGAAAACAGTTAAGAGCTTATGTGAGAGTTATTACATAAAGTTTATTCCCTCTGAAATTTTTGGACAAGCCCAGGAAAGGGCTTAAATTTAACTGAGTACAAAAAATTCGCAATATCAATGGTGAAGGGAAAGAAGCCACTAAGCTATGAAACCTCTTCAAAGGCCTCCCTATATCATTTGTTCATTGAACATTCAAGGCTATATAGTGTTATTTGTCACTGACTCTGCAGAGGAGGAAAATATAATAAAATGTTTTCTGAGGAGGCAGCTTGTTCCAAGGTAAGACTGAGTTTAATAACCAACATTGTTCTTGGTCCAAATGTCAAAAGCTTTGTGTCCCTCTTCACTGTAATTAAACTAGTACTAGGGCACATGGAGAGGATTAAGAAAAGACTTTGGAAACAAACAAACATATATTTTTGTGTGAATACAATTTAACTTAATAAAAGAAAACTCTTTTGAGAATCACAGCTCATTAAAGAAAAGCCTCACTATAAATGATAACATAGAATTCATTTGAACACAGTGTTTTTCCTAATAAGATTGAATTATTGAAACTATTAAAATGTTATAGTAATAAAAGTTTTAATTGCAAGATAGTTGTGTGAAGTAATTAATTCTAAGTGTAACATTATAGTAAGTTTACATGGTTCCATTTATTCTACTGAGACCCTTCAAGGGACATATTTAAGAAACAATGGTGTCTACATTCTGCCAAACTAATGTGTTTTGTTGTTGTTGTTAAATGGGGTGTTCAAACTGAGAAGAAACACTGCAATGGAAAATAGAGAACATTTCAGTCTGCCTGGGAAGAAGAAAAGAATGAGAGATATACTATGAGTGGCAGAAAGTAGGAACCTTGAGTGAGTGGAGATGGGATGGGTAAAGAATAGAAATGACAAATGGGTTGCAGGTAGCCTAACATGACCCCAAATGATCTCAGCCTCCTGGTATTCACACACTTGTGTCCTCCCCTCCTCTTGAGGGTGGGCTTATTTTAGTGACTCCCTTCTAACAGATAGACTACAATAGAGTGATGGGATGTCACTTCCAAGATTAGGTTATTCAAAGACTGTGGCTTCCCTTTTGAGTTCCCTCTCTCTTTCCATCTCTCTCTCTTTGTCTTCTCTTGGTCTCAGGGAAGCCAGCTGCCATGTCGTAAAAAATCCTACAGAGAGACCTAGATGACACAGAACTGATGTGTCTGGCCAGTAATCAGCAAGAACCTGCCAACAACCACGTGAATAAGCTCAGAACCAGATCCTTTTCCAGTTGAGCTTGGAGATAACTGCATCCCAAAATCAACACCTTGATGCCAGTCTTGTGAGAGACCTTGAAATAGAGGCATCCAACTGAATTATATCCGGATTCCTACCCATAAAAACTAGGAGAAAATAAAAGTTCATTTCTTAAGCTAAGAGAATTTGTAGTAATTTGTTACACAGCAATAGATAACTAACGCAGAGGAATTTGATTTTTACTTTGTAGTATCTGATGTGAAGCTTCTTTCCCACTTTCCATAACCATCAAAATTTAAGTAAAAGTTCCATCTCTCATTAGTTAATTATTGGGGTGGGGGGTTGTGTAATGAACAACTAACTGCTCCAGGTGAGTGAGACTTTCATGGACTATGAGATATACATTTCTAGTTCATTGTTATCCATCCCAAAGAGATCTTTCTAAAGACTCAAAGAAGGACAAGGTAGGTAGCAATGTCATTTTTAAAGGAGCTGGTAAGATGTGGTCTTATCTTGCATAAATCTACATCTGACCTTTTAAGTTCTAAAGTTTAATCAATGCTTCACAGAAGAGCAATTACATTTACTAAATAAAAATAAGTCACTACGACAGCAATGATTTTTTTTCTTTCTCTTTAACTCTCGTAAGCAATGGTCCTACAATGGCATAAACCTAAGGGGAAAGATAAACAGCATCCTGCATTTTCAAAATACAGTAAGTGAAGTGTTATATGAGGTAAAGAAATTATAAGCATATGTGTGGGAAAAACAGAAAAGTTTTGCTATCATTCTGAAAATAATTTATAAACTTGAAAGAATAAAATATGATTTTTGTTAAAAAATCCCCACCGTACAGAATTGCATAAGGGAACAAGGTAAATAGCAGGTCACCTATTCTGCACGGTTACCCAAAAGACAGGATAGACCATATCCTAGACTCATTCTAGATCAAGAACAGTGACTGGCACAGGGAGGACACTCAATAAATATCTGTTAAATTAGTACAAAATATATTTGCTGGATTTTAATTGAGAGTTTAAGTTTAATTGTGAATATTATTAACATCTGAAGCCCAACACCCATAGAAGAAGTCATTCCACATTCCTAAGAGAAGATCTGGATAACCTGCAGGATATGAGAGAGAAATTCCCCCCAATTCATGTTTAGGGGCACAAGGGAGCATGAGAATTGCTTGCTTTTTATTAGGAAGGGTTGTGCCATTGACCCTTTCATACTATGAGGAGAGAAGGCAGCTTCTTTCCTCACCTTCTGTGCTCCCAGCCTCCGTCCCCACCTCAAGGCCAGTAGGGCTTCAAGAAAACCCTTGAAGTGACACTAGAGTTTTTTGCCAAACGGAGGCCATGAGATCACAACAGAAGTTTACAGAGTTCTTGGTAGAGTTGGAACTACGTATCATGGAAGTCAAGGACCAATGGGGAGCCTCACATGACTCTCAGCTGGAAAGTCTGAAGGAAAGAGGCTAATTGTGCTTTGATAGCAAGAAGAGAGCAAGAAAGTTGCTGCCGAAGCCTGGGCTTTCAGATCATGGTAGAGCCAGTTTTCTCACAAACACCTTCAAAGAGAGCTGGGTGGGAGCCATCTTAAAGCACTCACCTGTTAGGATGTCTGTGTGACATTATGTTTGCATTCATTAGTTTAGGCTTTAAGTTTAGGACAGTTATCCCCCGCAAACCCCTGCCCCATTGTCGCCAGGGAAGGGAGTCTTCATGCAGCCTGTGCAGGCGTGGTGCGTTGTGAGGTGTCTGGTGCCGCAGAGGCGTGCAGAGAGGGTAGGAGGTCAAGTCTACGTGGCAGCTGAGCAGGCAGCAGAGTGAGGCCATGTTGAGGCTGGAGAGTGTGGGGGTAGAGGTGGGGAAAAAATAGAAAAGGCAGACCATGCCTTTCTGAGGAACTGAGAACTGAGGAAGAGGAGAAACTTTTAAAACGCTGTAAGGCGAAAGTTCTGACTTGAATCACACTGAAGATTTTAACACTCCAAACTCAGACTTTTCTCAGTAGTATAGTAGCACCCTGTCAAGTTCAACTAATGAATTAAACCACATGTAGACACACTCTAAAGGAATTGTGTTGTAAATGCAGTACCACCTTGAGATTTGTTCACCAAAAAATATCTTGGAGCTCTTTCAATGGCAAAACATAGGATTAACCTCTTTTCTCCAATATCTCTGTAGTACTCCATAGTATAGTTGCACCATACTATGCAAACCATATTTTATTTAACTAGAATTTAATTGATAGTCAAGTTTTTTAGATGTTTTATTATTGCAAACAATGCTGCAATGAACTTTGTATATTAATTCAACATAATATTAAGTTCAATTATAGGAAACCTAAGCTTTATTTCTTGCAAACTTGGGTTTGTTACCTGAGATTCCTATCATCAGTATATACATACTCATGTCATTATCCTGGAATGGTTTATATAAACTTAATATTTCCAATTTCTTTTTCTCATTCTCTCTTGAAACCACTCTAATCAGGTTTTCATTCAAACTATTTCACTTAAAATGTTATCATGAATATCTTCCATATTGCTAAATCCAATATCCAGTTTCTCATTTTTATTGTTTATTGGAAGCATTTGATACAGTCGATTATTCTCTCTTCCTTGAAACATTTTCGTCAGTTGGCTCTGGGACAGAACACTCTCCTGTTTTTATTCATATCCTTCTTGCCTTTTCCTGTCAATCCCGTCTATGTCTCCTGCCTCTCTGTATTTTAATACTTCAGGGCTCAGTTCTCAGACCTCTACCTACACTTACTCTCCTGGTGATCTCATCTTGCCACGTAGCTTTAACGACCTCATGTATGTTCATGTCTCCCAAATTTGTAACTTCGGCACAGACCTTTCTCTTTGAATCCAAACCTACTATTTCATCTCCTTATTCAAATTCCATTAAATATTCATCTGCATTTTTAATAGGAATTGCAAATTTAATATTCAGAATCAAAATTCTGACTTTTCTAGCCTCCTATTTGTTATTCCAGTATTTATATAGTCATGTACTACATAACAATGTTTTGGTCAAAAACAGACTGTGTCTACAATGGTGGTCCTATAAGATTATAATACTGTATTTTTACTGTATCTTTTCTGTGTTTAGATATATTTAGATACACAAATACTGTTGTTTTACAATTGCCAGCAGTATTCAGTACAATACACAAATTTATTTAACAAATGAATATAATTCGTTTACTTTTTACATATGCAATGTGCAAGGTTAATTTGTGATAAATTATCACAAGTGGCTTTGACTTAGGGCAATGTTAATAACTCTTATTTTCCCTTTTGAGGATAATTTTCAGTCACAGTTATAAATTGTGTCCTGGTATATGCCTGAGATTGTCTAGTCTAAAAAATATTGTATATTGGTATTGGTGGTTGTTTCTATTAAAGAGATAGGCATTCCTAACAAATACAAGAAAAAAACCACAAAACATAATAACTTGGGCCCTAAAACAGAAATGAATTTAACTTTGATGAAGAAACAGATAGAAGAGAACTTTACAAAAACCATTGTGGGATGAAACATTGTGGAAGATCTGCAGCTACATTTATGGTAGTTCCTTTATATGAACAATCTAATGTATTCATTCCAAGTTATTCTATCCTGCTTTTCAGCAAGTTAATGGTAGGATGCTACTATTATTGTGTATTACCACTGACTGGTTTCTTTTTTTTTTGGTAATAATTTATACTAGTCCCCCTTTATCCATGGGTGATACATTCCAAGACCTCTAGTGGATGCTTAAATTGCAGATAATCCTAAACCTTATATATGCTGTTTTTTCCTGTACACACATATGATAAAGTTTAATTTATAAGTTAGGCACACTAAGGATAAATAACAATAACTGATAATAAAATAGAACACTTATAACAATATACTGTAAAAAAATAGTATTCAGTATGTGTGCTGGTGTGAACATTCTTGCATTTTTCCTTTTTTTAATAAATTAAAAGTTGGTTCATTTTTAAATCAGGCTATACATGAACATAGTAAAAGTTTCAAAAGTTGTAAATGGTATTTAGTGGAAAAACATTTTCTTTCCCATCCTGTCTCCCAGCCAATCAGTCTCCTACCCATGCAGAGAAGTGCACCAGTTGCTTATATATAAATACATAGATATTCTATGTACAAACATATATGAATGTGCGTGTAAACATGCAATCAAGTATATAATATATATTGCCATTTACTCTATTTGTGGACAATTTTACTGGGTCATAGGGTTGAGGTATGTTTGACATTTTTAGAAACTGCCCAGAGGTATTCTAAAGTAGTTCTAACAGGTTACTTTCACACCATTAGCGTATGAGTTTCATTCTTCCACATCCTCATCAACGCTTGATATGGTCAATCTTTGTAATTTACCCACTTAGCAGATGTGTAGTGATCTTACTGTAGTTTTAATTTACATTTCCTACTGACTAATTATGTTGAGCATATTTTCATGTGCATATTTGCCATTTATATATATTTTTAGCCATTTTGAGAAGTGTTTAGTAGTATATTGTTATTGTCATAATTTACATTTTCCTGATTAAGTATATTTAGAGCACATTTTCATATAATTATCCATTTGGATATCCTCTTTTGGTCATTTTTGTTCTTTTTCTTATTGCTATCAGTTCAATACGTATTATGTCTACAGTCCTTTGTCTGATATATGAGATATTTTCCAAGATGGTGCTTACATTTTTACTTTATTAATAGTATCTTTTGATGAGAAAATATTCAATTTTGGGAAAGTATAATTTGCCAGGTGTTTTTCCTTTTAATGGCTAGTGATTTTGCTATTTTGTATAAGAAATCTTTATCAATCCAATGCTATGAATATATTCTCATGTTTTATATTAAAATTATAGTTTTAACTTTTATAATTAAGTCAAATTAATTTTGGTGTATGATATGAAGAATTAGACAAGATTCTTTTTTCATTTTTTGATAAATATCTAGTGATGCCAACACCATGTATTTTCCCTTTGAAGTACATTGGTGCTTCTGGTGGAAATCAAGAGATTGTATATGTTTGGGTCCCTTTCTGGAATCTTTTCTGTTCCTTTCAAATATTTTTCTCTCCTTATGAAAATATGACACATGTTCTAATAGGGTTGGTCTTGGCTTCTTTATGTCTTTTACATTCTCACATAAATTTTAAAATTGTTTTGTATACTTTAGTAAAAAAATCTACTGGTATTATACTAACTTTATTTGCATCAAATTTACATCTAGCAGTTTAGAGTCTTTCAATCTATGACCACGCCATATCTATTTATTTGCATCTTTGATTTATTTGAGTAATATTTATTTTCAGAAAATTCTTGAATATGATTTATTAATGTCATTCCTAGATATTTTATGATTTTGATGAAACTGTAAATACTATCCAAAAAATTTGCATTGTCCAATTGTTCATTGCTATTTTATAAAAATGTAATTGACCATGTATCCTGTGACCTTGTTGAATTCACTTAGTTTTTGTGATTTGTAAATTTCTTTGTATTTTGTAAATCTATAATCATGTTGTCTGTGTAAAATGACAGTAATACTTCATATTTTCACTTTTTCCATTTATTTAATAATGGCCACATTAACCATCTGTTCCACAGCCAACGTAGAATAGTGGCCTAGCAGATAATTGTTATGGAGTGTATCCTTGAATTCATCTCTCAGCAATACTTTAGAAAAATGATAATTTTGGAGGAGAGCTTGAATGTCAGTAGCCTACCCATTCCTCTAAATACAGGCATACCTTGACGATAATGCATATTCAGTTCTAGATCACCGCAATAAAGCAAATATTGCAAAAAAGTGAGTCACACAAATTTTTTGGTTTCCCAGTCCATATAGAAGTCATGTTTACACTATACTATAGTCTGTTAAGTGTGCAAAATCATTATATATATAAAAACAATGTATATGCTTTTTAATTTAAAAATGCTTATGGTCATCTGAGCCTTCAGCAAGTCATAGTTTTTGCTGATTGAGGGTCTTGCTTCCACGTGGATGGCTGCTGACTGATCAGGGTAGTGGCTGCTGAAACTTGGGGTCACTGTGACAATTTCTTAAAATAAAATAACAATCAAGTTTGCTAAATTGATTGATTCTTCCTTTCATCAAAGATTTCTCTGTAGCATGCAATGTTGTTGAATAGTATTTTACCCATGGTAGAATTTCTTTCAAAATTAAACCCAGATGCTGCTCTATCAACTAAGTGTACATAATATTTTAAAACCTTTGTCATTTCAACAATGTTCATGGCATTGTCACCAGGAGTAGGTGATGGAATGTGCAATGGAGAATACTTTCCAGGAGGTTTTCAATTTACTTTGCCCAAATCCATCAGAGGAATTAGTATTTATGGCAACTACAGCCTTACAAAATGTATTTCTTAAGTGACAAGACTTGAAAATCAAAATTACTGCTTGATCCATGGGCTGAAGAATGGACATTGTGTTATGAAAACCAGATACGAAAACCACATTTATTTCTTTGTATATCATCATCAGAACTCTTGGGTGACCAGGGGCATTGTCCATGAGTAGTATTATTTCAAAAGAAATCTTTTCTTTTCTGAGCAATAGGTCTCAATAGTGGGCTTAAAATATTCAATAAGCCACGTGGTTAACAGATGTGCTGTCATACGGTCTTTGTTGTTCCATTTATAGAGCACAGGCAGAGTAGATTTAGCACAATTCTTAAAGGCCCTAGGATTTGGGGGATGGCAAATGAGCACTGGTTTCAACTTAACGTCACCAGCTGCATTATTCCCTAACAACCGTGTCAGCTTGTCCTTTGAAGTTTTAAAGCTAGGCATTGACTTTTCCTCTCTAGCTGTAAAAATTCTACATGGCATCTTCTTCCAATATAAGATTGTTTCATCTACATTTAAAATATGTTGTTTAGAGTTTGCATTCACAACTTGGCTAATTGTTTGGCACAGTTAGTGGCCTCGCTTTGGTTTTCAATATACCTTTGTCACAAGCTTAATCATTTCTAGCTTTTGATTTAAAGTGAAAGATGGGTGAGTCTTTTTTCCCTTGTACATTTATAGGTCATTGTAGGGTTATTAACTGGCTTAATTTCAATATTGTTGTGTCTCAGGGAATAGGGAGGACTGAGGAGAGAGAAAGAAAGGGGGGGAATGATCAGCTGGTGGAGCAGTCAGAACACACACAACATTTATGGATTAAGTTAGTCATCTTATGTGGGAGCAGTTTGTGGCATTCTAAAACAATTAGTAGCATCAAAGATCACTGCTCATGTATCACCATAACAGACATAATAATAATGAAAAAGTTTGAAATATTTCAGGAATTTCCAAAATATGACACAAAGACATGACGTGAGCACATACTGTTTGAAAAATGGTACTGATAGACTTGTTTGAAGATGGATTGCCACAAACCTTCAATTTGAAAAAAAACAATATCTGTGAAGCGCAAAAAAGCAAAACAGAAAAAAATGAGGTATGCCTGCATTATAAAATCTCTCCATGGATAAAACACAAGACCTACAGAGGGTTATATACCAGGGTCATATCATTTTTGTCTCCCAGAGAGCTGCTTTCAGTGATTTTTACTTTGGTCAGATGCTATTGACTCACATTGAGGAAGGTTATTAAAACAGTCTGTGAACCATACTGTGGTGTTTTCTCTAGAGGTACTTTGGCAGACACTATTTGCTGCATTTTGTACAGTTCCCGCATGAGAATATGAGAGATTATTTTTTTCTCTGGACTCAGTACAGGAGTAATTGTAAGTAGTTTTTATCTTGGGAATCCTCAAATGTGTGCAACTTGACCGTGTTTTTTTCTTGCCTAGACTTCTAGAAAGCTCCTACTTGAGGTACATTATTCATATATTTATGGCATGAATTTGTGTAGTAACAATTCCCACCTCTGCCTTATCTTTTTATCCCCATTTTTTCTTTTATTTTCTTCTAAGGTTTTCAAACACAATGGAATTTTTTCTTCAACTTAAAAGCATTTAAGTTACATTAAACTCAATAAAATTACCTAATGCAAAGTGATTTTCTGTCTGGTTTTCTCACTTATTTTTATTTTAATACTCATTCAATACATAGTTTGAGTGAGTCAAGGCAGGTGAATGCATTAATAATTAGAGATATTATTATATTAATTTATATTCATTAATTATAAGCCATAGAAATTGAATCTAGCTAACGTCAAAAAGAAAAGTGAGGATAGTTGCAATTTACACTCACATAATCTCAGGAAAGTTTGTTATCTGGAAATTGACAGAAACTAAAGCAGCAATGAAACAAGGTCTACAAAAGCGATTGTTATAGCGAAACCAGTCTGCCATTGAATCACATGATCTCCAAATTGTCCCTGTGATTTCATTACTCACTCAAATTTCAAAGCTCTAGAGGAAGGAATTTGATTGGCCTATCTTGAGTACATGTTTATACCCTCAGCTGTACTAGGGTAGTATATTGGAGTATCTACCACTTTGGCATCCTCCGTAGGAGGTAGGCACCTGGTTTTAACATTCCACTAAGACTATGTTCAGAAAGAAAGAAAATCTGGAAAGAAACTGCTGTGCTGGTAGGAAGGAGGAATAGATGCCAGGATGACTGAAAGAAAAAAAAAAAAGACAAATGTCCTCCCTCCCTCCTTATTTCCCTCCCATCCTGAGAGTCAGCAGTGGAGGCTGAAAGGACAAAATCAAAATAGAAAGCAGTGCTGTGTTCATCTGTCTGCAAAATGGAATGGACTTTATATGTTGGAAAATTGTATTTATGGAGACAGAGAGATGAATTAGGAAAAGCACACAGTTTCGAGTCAGAAGCTATAGATTTAAATTATAGCTCTGCCTTTTATAAAACATGTGACTTTGGGGCAACTATTTTCTCTGACCCTCAAATCCAATATGTGCAGAATGGAAGTGATACCCACTTCACAGGCTTGTTGTGAGCATTTAATAAACTTATGTAAGCAAATTTCTTGAAACACATAAATTACTTTTGTTCCCTGCTACACATTTGATCTTTATTTTTGCTAAGATGGAAATTCCCATATGTATAGATTTTCCTTTGCTCATGAACTTTGAACCCACATTCGCAAATAAGTGCCAGAATCAAAACCTGCACAATCGGCCCTTTACCAACAGAGGGCATTAGCAGTCCCATGTGGACAATTTTATTATTGCTATTTCCAGTATATTGCATATAGTCTTCTGTTTGAGGCATTTTACAAAGAGTATTAAGTTCATTATATTCAATAAGACAGAAGCGGTGGTGGTACTCATAGTACTGTAAGAAGAGGCCATGATGATAGAAGTCAAATTAGAAATATTTTCCATAAAATCAGTAAGGAATGTCAAAAGTTGCCACATGTTGTCTTGTGAATCTTAAGAGGAAATGATCTAACAGATTACACAGTCAGAAAATAGGATGTAACGCTTAACTGAATTTTAGGGGAAAGCTTTAAACGTGTGATGAAAGATAGAAATCGTCTCAGCTCCCTTGTGACAATCAAATTGTTGACGCCTGGAGAGGATGACAGAAATTCCCACCTCAGTCTTTTCCTGGTTTAATTCCCCAAAATTATGTGTAAATAATATTTAGATACCATAAACATTTCTTCTAGCTTCCTATGTAAAGCTCCCTATGTAAAACGTTGGCACCCCAGAGACAGTGTCACTACCTCAGGGATATGTGCTGGATTCTCTGTTGTCAATTTGGCCTCATCACCAGCCCTAAGATCTTTCTGCATTGCAGAGGAGAAGCTGGGATCTACATTTTCCAGAATCTCCTTCTCTATCTGGTTTTAAGTTAGAGTCAGCTATGAGAGGCACTTGCATTAAATCTAGAAAGTGAAAGACAAAGATAGACCATTAATTTGCACAAACAGACAGGGACAGACTTGTGAGCTGATGTCAGAAGTGACATCTGAAGCAACCCTCAGGTTAATTTCTGAAGAAGTAACTGCTCAGGTGCTACAGGCTAGGATTGTTAGTAACAGATTTCCTGACCTTTGCTCCCTAAGCACTTCCGGTAGTTGGATGATTCTTTATTTTTTCTAATTTCACACCCAAATATAAACCTGTATATTTGAAATGCATAGAGTGGTTTCTTTTTTCTTGATGGATCCTTGACTGCAAACAAAGCTTCCCTTTCAATTAAATGGAAGAGCTGACTGCTAATCTGACTATGATTTATAATCTCCAAAGTGGAAAAGAACACTAAACAAAAAATCAACAAACAAAAATTACAGCTGCATGTAACTATATCAAGTTCCGCTCAGATTCTATTTCTGATGTAGTAAGGCGAGGCGGAACCTAGGAATATGTACTTTATTCATCTCCTCAGAGTGATTTCACTTCAAGTGGCCTAAGACTACCATTTAAGGAAAACCAATGTAAGGCGTTAGGCTCTATTAAAATTAAGCTCTTTCCATAACACTTTATGCCTTTTCATTAATTTATTTCTTCAAATGAAGTGAGTCAAGGACCATAGACAAGTTGACAGGAGACCATAAGGAGAGGGCATTTGTGCCCTGGGACCTTGGTAGGAAGATAAATAAGAAAAGAAGCTCAGATTTTCAAATATGGATTTGACTTATAGTTTTTTTTTCTGTGGTAAACTGGGAGAAAAAGAGGTTGGAAACTAGTAGCAATAAAATTGAAACAAATATAAATGACAGCACATTTCCCTTGGGAACTTCTAGAAGTCTTTGAACTCAACTCAAAGAAAGAAGTAGATGCCTCAACCTATTGTCACATGTCAGTGCCCACTGGTTTATTGGAAAGAAAAAGGAAGAAGAGCTATGATTTAGAAATAACTCGGTATCAGTTATCTTTTGCTACAATAGTGCTGTATGACAACAATAAAACCTCGGTGGCATACAACAATAAATATTTATGTTAGCTCATGGGTCTATGGATTGGCTGGGAGGTTTTTTTGGTTTAGGCAACACTCAACTGATCTTGGCTTACCAGGTTTGTGCATCAGGGTCAGGTGGGTTGGCCCAGGGCTGGCTGGTCTAGGAGGATCTCAGCTCTCTGAGCTCCACATGGCATCTCATCCTGCAGTACTCGGGCAGGGCTTATTTTCTTGGTTGACATAGATGTCTGGGAGAGAGTGATAGTTTGTAAAGCTTTTCGAGGACTCTCAGAACTGGCACACTATCATTTCAGTAATATTGTACTGGCCAAATCAAGTCACAAAACCATCTGAGATTCTGGGCTGAGGAAAGACCCCTCTTGATGGGAGAGGCTACGAAGACATTGCAAAAGGCATAGATACAGGGAAGAATTGGGGTCGTTTTTGTTACTAATATTACCATTGCTCAGATGGGGTCACTTCCTGGCAGGAGAAAGAATGTCCTGTCTAGACTGTAACCCTTCTTTCCTCTTCATGTTACATTTCACTGCCAGTAACCCAGAAAAATAATTTTTGCCAAATGTGTGACCACAATTCAATACAATGATTTTCCTGCACAAATAATAAAGAGATGAGGGAGAGCTGCATAATAGCACTCCAAGTCCGCTGTAATATCTGGGGAAAGAAGAAAGCATTGCACTTCACACACAGGTTTCAGTGTCAAGTTGACACTAGTTACAAATACTATTCTCTGCCAATAATTCATGTTAGGGTCTTGGTATCCATAGTGTTCCTTATCAATACCTAAGAGTGCAAAGAACAAGTTTTTTTTCCCCCTAAGTTCCAACTTAACAGGGCAAACCTTATTATCAATGTAAAGGTAAAAAATGCAGAGGGTGGGGAGAAGTACAGGTGAACATTTTCCCATGGTGATGAAAAGGAAACTAATGATTCTGCCCAAGATAATGGTTTCTCTTTTATACAGCAGGCCCCTATGAACCAGGTCAATATTCTCTATTTCAAGAAGTGAAAAAGAAAGTAACTGATCAGGTAAAGGTAGTTAAGCAATGCCAAGTCAGGGTCAAACACATGATTTCTGACTACTGTATAATAGTAGATCCCCAACCTAAGTTAAATTTTAAAAATAAGCCTAGTGAAACATTCTTGCCTTCTAAAGCATCAAGGAAGTTTTCAGAGGGCTTGGTTTAGTTAATACAGCAAGGGGTTACTAACCATTCTAGCATGTAGCTCTCTCAGCTTTAGCTTTTTTTTTTTTTTTTGATAGTAACAACTCAGTTTTTATTTTCTCTAAAGAATTTTTCTTTAATGAAATTCCATCTCTTGAACTTTAGCATTGATTTGGAAATAGAATGCATGCTAAAATAACCTGAGCCTAATCTTTTTAACATGGCAGTAATCATTACTAGGTTGTGTGTATCCAACGTCGATAGCAGCAGAACATTTAAAAATATTAGTCTCTGCTACTATCAAAGGCAAATACTTCCACTTATAATTTTTTTCTCTCATTCTGATTTTTATTACATCCTCCTATGTATGTTATTATTGATTTGTTCTTTTACTTTGGGAAATTAGACAAATTAAGAAAGATATTGACCAGCATGTAATGAACCACGGTAATGTAAATTGTATCTCTGATTCTTCTTTTTGCACCACTCCTCCCTGTCTATGAATTCTCCCAATCCTACTCCAGAGTACTCGACCTATTCCTCATCCTGACATTCTTGCTTTCCTTAGGATCCAAAAACAATATGAAGAAGAAAGAAGCTTCACACAAAGTGGCATGCAATTGATAAAGTGTAATACATGCACTAGCATGTATTACATGCATGCTAATAATGTAAGTGTAATACATGCATTAGCATGTATTACATGCATGTAATACATGCTATCTAAACTGACTGACATGCTGCGTGCAGAAAGTCTTCATAGAAAAGATAGTAAAGTGTCTATCATTCGGAAAGGCCTCGCCAGGCTGTTAGCTACTTTCAAATGATGCTATTTTTAAAAAAAAAAAAAACTTGAAAAACACGTATGGTGTCCCTCTCCTCCACATCCCTAGTCACTCTCAATATTGGAGTATTTGGAGTAAGTAAGATAAGTAGAGGGATGAAGAGTCACCTCGTGTGGTTCTACTCTTGTCCCAACCCACTCCTACCCTTGGAGCAGAACAGAAAGAAAGGGACTGGTTTGGTCCAGCTATCATTTAGCTATATAACACTTCCAATTAATAAATATTATAATGCATGGATCCATAGCATTTCATAAAGTAAAGATGAATCTTGAATGATATGTTAGATTCAATAAGACATAGCACAAAATCTATCATTTTCCATTCTCTTTTCTCTCCACCAGTATTCCCCAGGGACATTAACCGTGACACAAGATTGCCTCACACCAGACCGAGAAGCTGTGTGAGGAAGTTGTGCACTGACTTAAAGAAAAGGTATGGTTAAAAAAAGTTATACAGGGAAACCTAGATTCTATATAAACAAGTTAGCTTTTCTTTAAATGTTAGATTTGATTGAAATCTTACTTGGTCTTCTTTAACAAGACTGAGTTTGGTTGAGACACAGACTCAGAATGTTTCCCCAGGTTATATATTTCTAAGTGGTTCTGGAATAGTAATTCAGCCTGTCCCTCCAGCACAGAGGTCCTGCTGCCTTAATATGTGGAAGACTCTGGGGTAAAAGATCAATTATTCTGGACAGTTCCATAAACACTATTGGGAAGATGTGCATTAGCTACAAGTTAACAGATTGTGAATCAATATAAGATAGAACTTTCTAACTATATAGACACCTCAGTATAGAGTGATCCTGTGAGGTCCTTATCCCTGTAGGCATTAGAAGCAGAAGCTGTGTGTACTGTCAGGGATTACAATGAGCCGGTTCCTACTTGAGGCATAAATGAAGCACTGGAGGAACTGTCCCTTCCAACCTCAGAACCAAAGATCTTACGACATGACAGTGTGTAAGAAGCCATACCAAAACTATTTGCCTTTTTTTTTTTTGAAGAAAACTAAGAGAACACAATCACCATTTGTTTTTTAGTATCTATAATATTACTGTTTTTAATTCTAATATGGCCTTATCTTTTCCTCCTTCAACCCATGCCCAGCACTCACATGTTAAAAAGTTGACTATTGAAAATGAGTCTTTCAACATAGCTTTAGATTTCTCTTTAGAAACTGCTGACTTCACTAAAATACAAATAAAAGTAAAAACTATAACTCCTGAAACTGTTGTTCAGAAAACGGCCTTGATATGGTTGGGGAAAAATTTAAAGTGTATATTACTCTGAAAAGAACCTAGTAATACCAAAATATAGAAGAGTGTAACTCTAGTGGGTAATAAAATTCTTCCAAATCCTGACATGCATTTACTGCCTTATTCACAGTTTTCCTATTTCATTTTATACAATATAACACATGAATGGAGCTCTTATAAATCCCCCTTTTCTGGATTCTATCCCATTTTGTATTCTCATAGACTCCATCTCCTGATGCCAGGATTTTTACTTCCTTGTTTATTACATTCACCAGTTGTACAGCAACGAGAACCTCTGCCATCAGATTTTCTCTCAAGAGTGTTGCCTTGTTGGACACACTGGTTGTTATACATTCAGATTTTAACCTGGCATGTTCAAGAGGAAACCTAATGGGACAAAAATCACTGGGCAGAGGAAAGCTGACCATGTCCATGGCTGAAAGCGTATTTCCCAGAAAATATGGTGATACGCAGATCTGAACAGGAGAGCTGAGTCACACTTACCAACCGTGGGAAGACTAGCACATATGCTCTAAGGTGACTATGTATACAAGGTCATACACAGCTGTAACTGAAATCCCTGCAAACATCCTAGAACATTCTGTTCCCTGTAGAATGTCCAAAAGGGCAAAACATCTTTCATGACAGGTTTTTGCTTGTTTGTTTCTTGACAGAACATATAACCAATCTATAATAAATCTATAACACATCTAGAATGTAGCTATAAAAAAATGTGTAACAAATGTAATCAGCTCATTTTATGAATCTCCAGATCCACTTTTCTTTCTTCCCCCCTTTTTTTCTCTAGACTTATTACTGTTTCTGCAGCATCCTGCATTGAATCTGATTGATTACAGTGCTCTTTCTAGGGCAGCTAAGCCTGAATTTCCCTGATTGCTGAAAGAAGCAGCAAAGCCCACCAACAAACAGATGCAAATAGCTGAATTCAACTAAATTCCAGCCCCTATTCCCACCTGACCATGGGTTCATCCTAAAACTATCACCAAGACAAGCTCTTTAGAATCAGAATGATTTATTATCAACCTTGAGTCACAAATATGCACAGGATGGTTTACCAACCTGAGTACCTTTCAGCAGTTGTCAGATGGCTATAAAAGTAAAGTATAACAAATGCCCTAATTCAGGTTAAATCGTGACTTACCTAGGCCCAATATGAAGAATTGGGAGCTTTCTCCTCCTCTAAAGTCTATTTATGTTCTCTGATTGAATTACGGATGGAAACAAAACAAAAACAAAATGACTGTGCCCAACAGAAGAGGAGTCTGGGGTTTTCCCCAGGACTGAATTCTGGTAAATAAAGCTATGTTTGATGGACTAGTCAGGAAAGAGTTTGCTTCAGGGATAGAGGATCACAACACAGGGACCACACTCAGCCGCCAGGCCTACTGGCTGGAGAGCAGCGTGGCCTGTGCAGTGTGGGAGTTGAGTGCAAAAGCCTTCCCCATCCTGCCATTCTTTGGCTTGTGGGGAGTTACCAGCCTTCAAGGGCTGTGTTGCTTAAATAATCAGAATATCATTGGTGACCATGACAACATAAAGATTGAAGTTTTTTTCTCATTTTTCCCAACACTATATACTTTCACATTTTTCTATGACTAGAGGAGCAAGTTAGTAGCCCCGAAATGACTAACATTGAAATCCCTGGCAAGCTGTTGAGATGTTGACCCAAAGTCTGATATAAATATAATTTATTTATAAAGATAAATAATTATGAAATTTGTTATATAGTAAGTTTGAGAAATAAGATTTATGTCCATTAAGTTACTAATACTCTGAGGTCAGGGAATCCTCCTATAACATTCTCTTAACCATGCACCATAAAGGAAAGGAGTATTACTCTCTTGATTTTGTACTGAAGTGTCCTCAGTCCCAAACAAACAGTGATAGCAGTTGTTTTAGAGAAGTTAGCAGACTATGGCCCTCAGGCCAAATCCAGCCTGCCAACTGTTTTTGTAAATAAAAAAAAAAAAAGTTTTATTGCAACACAGCCTTGCTCATTTGTTTCCATACTGCCTGTGGATGCTTTTGTACTACAGTAGCGGAGCTGAGTAATCGTGATAGGGACATATGGCTCACAAGGTCTAAAATATTTACTGTGAGGCTCTTTCCAGAAAAAGTTTACCAACTCTTATTCTAGAAGTAGGGCATGTGACTCAGACTCCTGGGAGCAGAGTGGATGACACAAAGCAGCTGCCAGCCAGCAGAGCTGTGTCAGCCAGCAGCTGAAGAGCCGGGCTTGGCTAGCATCAATCCCAGCAGCATCAGACAATCTTCCTGTCCAGATACAGTGACGATTTGCCCTCCGATCCATTTTTCATCCGTGATCTGCTATGCTTTGCATTGCGGCATTGTGTGTTTTCCTTTGCAGGCTCCTATGCAGGCTGGCTTCCTGCTGAGTTAGAGCTGTGGAAAGTACTAAGGGGGAGTGGAGGGGGAGACAGAAATCTGAGTATTTCTCTACCTCCTCTCTGCTTCTGGCAGCTTCTCGGGCAGTGGCTGCACCTCTTCCATGAATCCAGTCCTTGACAGACTCTTCTTCTGCGGTTCCAACTTCCACTGTGTAGCCCTGACTTCCAGAGTCTGGCCATATCACTCCTCATGTCCTCTCAGTTTAGGAGCGTGCTGGCTTCTTGCTGTTGTTAATCTTAGGGTTGTTCACGATCCCCTGTTGGAATTCTCAGTACTTATGTCACTTAGGTAACTACTTCCCTGCATTAAGTTCCATTTGTTTTAAATAATTGAGGTGATTTCTATTTTTCTAGTAGACAAGTGTCCATGGTATCACAGATGAGAGGTGGCAGAGCAGTCTGCTTAAGTGGCCCCTCTGTGCTACAGGGGATGCCAGCAGCTTCAAGGATCTGGCTCAGCTACCAGGGATAGTGAGTGATACCCAGCCTTAGTTTGGGATGTATTTAAGTCACATCTTGAAGATTCTCTGAAATGCTTGTGTAGTAATAAAATTCTTGTATGAGCAGGTGAGAGCTTGGCGTCGGTGAGACTCAGACACAAATGTTAATGCAACTTCAATTATACTCAAGGAGTGGTGAGAGCTAAGACATTCAGGTTATCAAAAGGATTCCATTTTGAACTGTAGTGCTATTGATTTGTCATTACGTGTAACGCCATTCGACGTTTTCCTTAAAGACTGACAGGGTTACAATTTCTTCTTTGGGAAGCAAAAGAAGAAATTGAAGAGATTTCATTATGATGATGTTTTCATTACTGTCATTCAGGATACATATGAACTCTTAGACTTAAACGGCCACTCCCAGTTCTACTCTGGTAAAGTCTGAGGAAGTTATAGAAGCCACTATAATTTAAACTTCATCATAGTTTGATAGGAACAGTCAGCCCTAGTTAAATGCCATCAATAGCTAATGCAGTTTGGACAGTTTAATTATGTACTTGTCTGAACACTTGTCACAATTCTGGTGACTTTAAAGCAATGTAGCTGTCTTCAGCACTAAAATTTGCAGTGTTTTATAATCAATTTTATTAGTGCTTCTTCACTTTATAACACTATACGAGATATAAAGAGGTTAAGTAACTTGACCAAGACTAGCCTGAACTGCCAAGAAAACATCGTGAAACGAAACAATTAGCTCAATGGTTCAAGTAAGATCAACAACACATCTTTTATTTTTTGGGGGGGAGGGGTGGGCGGGGTTTGAATTACTGAACTAATTATCTATAATCACCTAAACTCTCACATATAAGATTAAAATTTATAGTCCCAAGTCAGTGTCAAAATGCTTAGTATATTTCTTCATGCTGCGGTTTTTATTGAAATTATGAACACTTTGCATTGTATTTAAAGATTCTGACACTATGTTTGAAGTGTTTCATGTTCTTACCGCCACCTAGTGGAATGATTTGTAAGGAAGGCAGGCATGTGGGTTGGGGTGGAAAAGGCAAGAACAGATGCTCCTAGTGCCATTCGTCCTTTCATGGACACCTCATCTCTCAGGTGCCTCACCTCCAATGTTGAACCTGAAAATTTTGTTCTGAGTATCAACTCCCAGAGAAGGAAACTCAGAATAACGTTATTAACGAACATGTCTTTCCTCCTCAAGGAGAAACAGATAAATGAAGTTCCCAGTGGCCAGGAAAACATGAACATATGTTAAAGTCATTAATGGCTGTGTTGCTTCTGCTTAGCAGCAAGGTATAATGACACAACTGATTTGCTTTTTCTTCATTATGAGGTGTTAACAAGGAGAGTAATTATGAAGGAAATATAGGCATAGGAGTATTTTTAAGATTAGAATTAAAGGCTAAATTTAGAACAAATGGATTTCTTCTGGTAGAAACAATACATTTTCTAGAAAAAACATTTGGTATTTCCATTATGAGATATGTCTGTTATGCCCTTAGAGATTCACTGGGACTCTGTTTTTGCGTTTCCATTCTCATTATGCTATCACCACTTTAGGACAGAGTCGCCTTTGCTTAAACAAGTAACTTGTGTTGGTCTGTTTTCATGTTAAAACAATTTTCTCGGAGTCATTTCTGTAGGAGTTTTTGAAATGTAATATTCCCCGTATGTCCAAGTTACTAAGAGTCATCAATTGATTTGAAGACAATGAGTGGAACTTGCAGCGTGGGCTCTGCTGTACGATGCCTCAACTGAGCCTTTCAGCTGATGAACTTTGATGTCAAAACCTGGGCTGATCAGACTCCCCAGAACAGTAGTTTCAGTTCTCTTGCCTCGAAGATCAAGACTGGCACCCTGTGTTCTGAGAGTTAAGGGGAACGGGGGCTGCAGACAACCAGCATCTGGTATGTGCACATTTATTTTATCCCCACTTTTCCTTCTCACACCTTTGTTCTCAGCTGTGTCTGGGTTTCCCACACAAATGGAACAGCTATTTTACTCTTTCCAGAGAATAAACCTCCAGTCTTTTGTTGCGCTAAGGGAGGAGCAACATCCTATTGTGAGGACCAGTGCAAGGGTACATGCTTCATAAACGGATTTTTCTTTTAATGCAATTTTCTCATTTTCACTTTAAGAAGGACTGACATAGCAGTCTTCTCATTGAGAGGTGAAGCTCGTGTTCCTCCCTCTGAATCTGAGTGGATTTGTGGCTGATTCTCCACATAGAGTGTGGCAGATCTGCTGCTATGTGATTTCTTAGATGGGGTCACAAAAGGCCACGCAGCTTCCATTTTGCTAGCTGGGAGTGCTTACTCGTGGTGTCCCGAATCATCATGTAAAGAGCCCAGCTGTTTTGAGACCACTCAAGAGGCCACATGTAGGTATTCTAGTCAACAATCCAAGCTGAACCAGTTAATAATTCAGCACAGTCATTAGGCTGTAAGTGAAATAACCATCTTTAAAGTGGGTTCTCTATTGGTCTTAGTCTGTCTGGGCTGTTACGACAAAAATATAGACTGGGTGCCTTATAAACAACAGAAATTTATATCTGACAGTTCTGGAAACTAGGAAGTCCAAGATTAAGGTGGTGGCAGATTACGTATTTAATGACAGCCTGCTTCCTAGATCATAGATGGCTGTCTTCTTGTGTCCTCACTTGTCAGAGGAAACAAGGGAGATCTTTGGGGCCTCTTTTTATCAAAGCGCCAATCCCATTCATGAGGGCTCCACCTTCATGACCTAATCATTTTCCCAAGACCCCACCTCCAAATACTGTTCACTCATTGATGAATAGGTTTCAGCCTATGAATTTTGAGAAGGACACAAACATTCAGTCAATGACACCAGTCCTAGCTGTTCCAGCCCACAGACATTCAAATTATACCCATTTTGGTGCTAGACATCATGAAACAAAGAACAACCATCCACATTGTGCACTTTTTGAATTACTAATCCAAAGAATTTGTGAGCATAATAAAATGGTTTTTGTTTTACTACGAAGTTTTGGAATAGTTTGCTATGCAGAAACCTGTAGTCCTGACCCTGCTGATTCATGAGCTATTCAGGATTCTGGTTCACATCAAGTTAGTTCGGGGATTTCTTCACCACAGGCTTAGGATTCAGTGTGTTGAGGTCTGTTAAATCCTTTACCTTTAGGAAAACTATGGTTTCTGTAGTCTCTTTACCTGTGCTCCCAGTCTTTGTGGATATAGGCTTCTATAAAATAAATCCCTTTTATCTCACATTAGAGGGATGTCGAGAGGATGTGTACATACATTTAAGTTGTCACCTTTACCCGAAAGCTTACTGTTTACTTTTATTTGTAAACATCCAATCTTGTTCAGATATAGGCCACTCTACATAGAATGATTGCCAGGAGGTTTATTCTCTGTCCCGTTAGTGGGGCTGAGTGCATCTGGGGCCCCAGAAACTGTCTACATTCCTGGTAGGTATTGCCGCTGGTGATTCTGTTACTCTTTGTTTACTGCTGTGAATGTCAGTGCTTTCCTCATTTGAAGTATGTCTGATACTTAGAGATATATTTTGCCTCACAGAACTATTTAAATTTCCAAGTAACTCACTGAAAAATGTAATATATAACAATATCATGGAGGTATATGCCTTTGCATCGACTCTTGTTCTATAGGAAGTTAAAACAACTCAAACAGTGTATATATTGATTTCATTATGACTCCTTGTAAAAGGGAAACTTGAAAGCAGTGTGTAGATGCCATCACTCTATTGTTTAGCACTTTCCTGAGACCTTGTTCTCTCAGGTAAGTCTTAACACGTCAGCCTAATAGCTAATGCCTCCATCAGCTAAGTTCATTCATGAGATTTGAATTTAAATTTCATTTCCTTCCTGCTGGTCAGAGTGTGTCTTTTTCATAGTGTCTCATATAAGATAGTCTTTGGACCATCTTTTTGACTCCAACTCAAGTTTCATTTCTTCCAAGAAATTTTATATGGTGGAAAGAAAAGAGTCATGCTTGTCCTGGAAGAGCTAGTCAGTAGTTGTCTGAAACATTGGCTTGTTTATTCCTAAACAGCATTTGACACGACTTCTGATTCTGTCCATATTTGTTTCATTAAAGCTTGAGTGTTGGTATTGGTCTGTAATTTTAAAACAAAATGGTAGCTGGCAAAAGTTTAGTCTAGCACAAAGTCCTAGATAAAAGAAGAGTGATGCTATGTCTCAAAAGAGTTAACATCTGGCCTTATCGACCTAATGATATAAATTATCCAGATAGCTTTAAAGTGGACCATAGTGAATATTACATCTATAAAAGTTATATTTTACAACCTGGACATTTTCTTTGGAGCTGATTCACACAGTTGAGAACTGATAGAAAATGCTTCTAGGATCTTTATTTATGAAGAAAAACCTATAATCTAAATAATCATAGATTTTTAACATGTGATGCACTTTGGTTTACCTTCTGGGTGGCCAGCCCTAAAATTGTTTTCTTCTCATGAAATGTATTCTATCTATTTTTCCTGTTCCAACATCCAGAATGGAAAGGTTCAACCTTAAAAAAAAGTCTGTCTGAAAGAACATCTCTGGTAATTATGTGTCCTATGAATGGCTCTTTCTACTCATATTGTAGGAATCCATTTTTAGTATTCACAGACTTTTTGGCAAGAGGAGATATGCAAATGAAGAGAAGCATGAAATGCACGGTATACATCCATCATTAGTGCTCCGCTACACCACTCGTCTTCATTGTGCGAGCCTTTTGGCTTAAGTAGATTATGATACAATAATCTAATTCAATAAAAAGTGTATCTGGAGAACCATGTAAATTTAAATTTAGTGTTGACAACTTGTTTTGTAGCTTTCAGTAGTTCCTATCATGTGCTATTCATGACCCTCTTTGTTCTCTACATATCAACAGTTTCCTGATGTTTCTGACTGCAGCCATTCAATTTATAATTTTAGCCAAAGTGTTTATTTCATGTTTGTAACATTGACCATGAAGAAAACAAACCACACCACCTACCTTGTTACACAGATTAGATATAAGCTTCTAGAAAAATCCTTTTGTGAGATTAATATCTAGTTAGTGGATGGTATAAATATTTTTCCATCAATATTTAACAGGAAAGAATTTGCCTTTGAATTCTATTCACCAGTAATTAACACTCATATCGATGTTGTAAACGAAAGGATTTTGCATTCATTTTGTTGGCAGAATGATTTGAGACCAAGGAGGAAATACCATTTGACAACCTCTGCACATTCTTCATTCTGGGGAGAAATGTATTCTGCTAGCTGTCCAATCAATTATGTAGACAAAATGAATTTCATCATAATTCTGTCAACAAAATGCTAAGTTGGTTAAATTATTCTCTCCACAAAATGAATTAACTTAAAAATCCTTTTGTCCACAAAATAGATTTAAGCATTTAGTGAAGCCTTGTAAATACTATTGTCTGTTAGTTTAGTATGTGCAATGCAAATATGTGGATTGGCCATATCAGCATTTTTAGTTCTTCAGCAGTTATGGACCTGTCTGGTGCAACTTCCCTTTTCATTTGCAGTCAAGTGGAGAGCAAGGTCGATTATTTAGAGAATAGCATATGGCAGATAAATGTGGCACTGTCCAAAAGTACTATACGTTAGATCCATTTGAACATCATGCACTTTTACAGAGTATAATTTAAAAAGCTTGCTGACTAATTTATTAATTAGGGCTTCAAATTCAACAAGTCATTTTAGGGATAATTCTTTGTAAAGAAGAAAGACTGATGGTTCGACTTCTTGACAAGTTGCTACTAAAGAAAAACTCTTTACACATATCAAATATATCATTTAAAAATTATCCATTATTACCTTCTATAATGATATTCTCCTGTTTGAGCATATTCATATTTTTAAATATATGCATTGGTCAATGTACGCATGGTGGATTGTGCAATATTTTTTTAAATAAAAAAATTCAGTTGGGCCAAGCTTAGCTTACTTGACAGCAAGCTTTTTAAAGGATTGTTCAACAATGTGATGTTCAGAAACATAAAGTTTGAAATTATTTTTCAACATTAACTTGTTCATTAAAATATACAATAGCAGTTTAAGGGTAATAGTTTTCCTTTTGATTACTGTATTTATTCAATCATGTAGAATGGCATGTGTCACCAAACCTAAATCCAATTAGAATGCAGAATTTTGGAAGTATTAAATATTGTCTTTTCTTTCTACAAATATTTTATCAGGTTTGAAAAGACACTATTACTTCTTTTATTCCAGTAGTTTTCACATTATTTGATTTGAAAGATGATCATGTTTCATATCACATCTTCACAAGACTTTTCTTTTGTTTGATTGAAATAGAATAGACTAGCCAGAAACAAAAGAGTTAATAGAAAATTAATTAGATAGTTTCTTGTACAAAATATTGCTCATGATTGAGAGGCATAAGGTTTAGGAGAGTTACAGTAGTGGTGACAATATGGAAAAGACATGACTTTTCCAAACATTGCCTAAAAGCCAATGAAGATATGCTGCTTTCTTTAAACACAAAAATGGCATGACAATTCTGAACCAATTAAAAAAAACAATGCCTCCAATGCTTGTACTCTCAGAGTGAAATAAACATATCATTAATGAGTGTTGTAGAGATAAGCAGGTTTTTTTTTTTTCTGGATAACAAATATGTAATACAACCATTTAAGCAGAAATATGAACTGAATTATCTCACTGGGTTTAGACTAGGAACAAAATGAAAATCAATAAGAGAATATTTTGTGTTTTGTTTTTTTGTTTTTACCTAACTATTGCCGTATTCCCAACATGAGAGCAGTGACTGGCACTTAGTAGATGCTCAACAAATATTTTTTGAACAATCAATTGAGCTGTCATAAATTCTCCTTCTCTCAAAGGACACATTTTATGTAACTTAACCAAGATATAAAATATTTTGCTTCTCCTTAAAAATGTTAATATTCTGTCACAAGTAACAGCAACGTGTGAAAGAGAATGGCAAGGAAAAAATATGTTGCTAAACTTGTCTATTTTTGCCAGAAGGGGAAAAATCCTCATTTATAGAGATAAAAACTAGAGTTCTGATGTGATTTGTTCCTGTTTGGGCCAAACATATGCATATGAATTGGGTTCCCATTCTTTTGATCATAAAAAAGATCATTTTCTAATCTGTTTCATGTAGAAGACACAAACTTTAAAAACTGCTGTATTGAGAAGAAGATTTCCAGAAAACAACATTATCCAAGCCATACTACTAATAATAACAAAGTTAAGAACATTATGGAGAAAAATGCAGAAGTGGTTTGACAAGCACAGACTATAACAATGGGCCAGTTAAGTCCTGTGATATAATCTATAAATTCAAGAAAGAATGATTAGCTGAAAGCTTGTGGATAAGGCCTAGACATACATGGAATAGCATCAGTCTCTGCTATACTTTGAATACTTGACATTGTACTCCAATACTATTATCAAGATTCTCAATATCTCTGGTAGGAAGATTATACTCCCTTTTATGATTTTATAGTTATAAGTGAATATGGCATATTCGCATGTGTATTCATATATGTATATGCATATACATATATACATACACATATTTTACATACATATGTATTTGGGTAATTATATATCTAAGTCCTGTTTTGTTTCAGGATATAGATAAAATTATAGATATGGTATATATTACATATAACATACAAAGCACATAGTCCATAGACTGATTCAAAATACATATAAAAATATTAGTATTTAATGTTAATGTGATGTTACAGATGACTAGCAATGTAAAAATAATTTTATGATAATAGTTTTTATATCTGCTTCCTTTCAATTTTATTTTGCTTATTTATATTTTCTAATTTTCCTTGCAATAGCACAAATTGCTTTTTAATAAAAACACAAGCATTTAAAAAATAACATATCTTAATAAATATTATTGTTATATATAAATAATATAAGGATACATATTTTAATAAACTACATTAACAATAAATTATTTTCCAGGCTACTATTATATAGTATGTATGAGTATATGTGGGTATCTTTATGAATATGTTATGGCAAGTGGGATAAAAAGACATTACCATACTTCCATATTCCATGGCATACAAAATATTGATCACCACGTATGTAGGAATAATGCCAAAATGCTTGTAAATTTTATGGGTCAAGTCTGCAGCCTTGACCAACTCCACAAGAAGCTATAAAGCTAGAGTAACCCTTTCGTGTAGTGCCAAGTTTGACCAAGATAAATTTCTTTATAATACTACATCATGACTTATACTCCTACATCAATCAGTTATGGAAATGTGCCTCTTAGGGAAGGGCCTTGACCGTGAAGTGAGCAAGCAGGCTTTCTGAACCTGAGGCAGTCCCTGAAGCTGCTGTCTGCTGACCGCACTCCCTGCACCTGGAGAAAAAAGACCTTGGTTGATTGGGGACCTGGATGAAGTACCATAAAGTTCACAGTAAACCTATTCTGGCCAATCCAGCCTTTCTGCTCCCACATTTTCTAAACACCAAGTTCTTTAGTCTAATATGACACAGTGTGAGTGTGCATGTAAGAAAGTGGGAAAAGTAAGAGGTCGGGGTCTTTGGACGCATTCCTCAGCAGGCTGGGGCACTCCAAGGCCCTATATTGTCTGAAGTTTCCCCACCAAGTCTGAGGTGGAAAAGTTTCTCTTCATTTCTCTTGGGCTTCTGGGTTATAATATATACAATGATGCATTCACATACCCTTCCCTCAAATAGTAATTCATGGAGCAGTAAAGTCTAAACCAAACACTGAGGAAGGAAATATTTTTCCTAATTGTAATATTAGCTACACAGATTTTTAGCCAAAAATAATAGAGATTTACAGTACCATACCAACCAAGGTTGGTCCCTTTTATTCACTCTTCTGCCTTCAAACTGTGCTTAGATCTTAGGCATAGGAAGTATATCTTCCTACCTTTATTTGCCTAGAGAAATTACATTCCTTCTTTAGGATCCAGTATAAGTGCTGTGCTCTCTAGTGAGCTTTTCCTAATTCTCAACATCAATTGAAACTCTCTCCTTTGTATTCGTTCAGTATTTAGTGAATAACTCCAATTATTTACCTTCTCATACTTAAATTACCTTTATGTGTGGATCTCTTATCCACTGGAATGAAATTTCCTCAGATACAGGGGCTGTATTCTATGTATTTTTGGCTTAGCAGTGACTAGACCACTAGCTGGCGTATAGTAGGCACTCAGTCAGTAGGCATTTGTTATCGAAGGGGAGAATGGCAGATCCTACACTACTTCATTCCTGAATAAAGAGTGTGCTCCCAAATAGAGGATTTGGGGAAAGAAAATGAATTGATTTATGTCCAGTTTCCATTAATTGGAAGCTCACTCTATGCTAGTCTGGGAAATAGGCAGTGTTGTGTTATCACTTTGCATCTGTATGTTGATCCTATAAAACAGCTGTACAAGGATGTACAAACTGAGGCTTAAGGAGGTTAACCAAAAAAAGGGGTGGGTGGGTGACACTGCTATTGAAGGACAGGGATGAGAGCCAAGTGATCTGACAGTTCTTTTCATTAAAGGAGGCAAGACTTCAGTGGAGCTGCTCAGCTAAATTTTCTGGCCCATATAACGGTCGAATGAAATACTGTATGGGGAAATGGTTGATAAGTAAAACTTTAGTTTCTAGAAATTTTAGTTGTCATAATTATTTTTGTTGTTGTTATTCTGTGAAGCTTTTGCATTTGAAGCTTTTTTTAAAATAGAAATGGCTCACATAACTGATGTCCTGTTTTGTAGGGAAGGCAAATCTTGATTAGAAGGCTTATTTCTGTTATATTTTCTGTTTCCACCAGAAAAAGAAGCAAAAAGTGCTTCTATGCTGATGTTTTCTATTTTGTAGTGTAATTACTACCCATGCCAGCAATTGTATTTTTGAAAGAAATAATAGAAAAGAAGCATGCTATGGTAAGCAAAGAAGGGTATTGGTGATAACTTCGTGTGAACAGTGTCAATCTTTTGAGTTGCCAGCATTGCACAATAAACTGTTTTCGAGCTAAAATGATAATTCGAGATTGGCTACATTGTATGACTAAACACCATTTCTCATCTACATCTTCTTGTATAGGCTGTGGAGTTAATGTTTAGCAGAAGTGAAAGTGAACAATAACAGGAGCAAAATGTTGCATTAATATTTAATGTAATGCTTTTTGAGAGTATAAAGGGAACAAAACCATTCAAATGCAAATGCAATCTGCAAGGATGCTTTCAGTTTAAATATTTTGCTGGGAACACCTTTATTTTGCTAAAAGTTGGCTTGTGAGAAACAAGAACACTGTCAATAATTGTACGCTTAGTTTCTAACACTTTTATAATAAGTGTTGATGGTCTTCTCATTTTTGCTCTGGTTCTCTAAAATAGTAGCTCCTAAACTTTGGGATTTCATGCATCAGAAATAAGAACATTTTCATTAAAAGCTCCTACCATATAATGCCAACCATAATTTTATTTAGTAAAATAAATTTTAACTAAATAATTATAAAACAAATGATAGTGCTATAATTGAAGATATTTGATTTTATGAAACCTTATTTAAATAATTCTTTCTTCTCCTTCTTATTAAAGGAGGACACAAAAATCCATGTTTGACATACAGAATAATTCTCATTTTCCTCTCAATTGAAAAAAGATACACAGATCAATCTTGGGTTCAGAATGGTTTGTTTTTATAATCTAGTTCACTTCTGATAATACTTATTATTAGGTTTTAACTAAAAAGTCAAATACTTGAAAATTTCACACTGCTTGGTGTTTCCCAGACTTTACTAAATCAGAATATATTCTATGCCCAACTTACTTGATTGCGTATTTCAAGAAGTAGATTCTTATTGAAATACTAAATTCCAATAAGAAACCAATGCTCTATAAAAGAAATCAATTGAAGATTTTATAACTTAGGAAAATTGACTATTCTTTAAAGAAATTTGAACCAAAGGGTGTTTTTTAATGATAAAATCATTTTATCTTTTTCTTGTTATTTACAGAACAGAATGAAAAAGGCTGCCTAACTCCCCAAGCTATTATATCACAACATCTGAATTTATGCATATGTTCAAATGGCTTCACAAGCTTGCAGAGAAGGACATTAATGTCAGTGGGGGATATGATTCACTACTTTAATATGTTCTGTTTATGAATTTCAAGACAAATAAAACATATATGATTTCCAGTAAGCAACTGGGTAAATAACAGTTGAAATAAATTGGTTAAGAGAGAATTTCTCTCTAATCTTTATGATTCTGATAAACTCATTGCTGGAAACTAAATTCATGTTAAGGAAAACAAAGAATACATAAGAAAGAACTTTAGAGATGAGCAAAAATAATAATTAAGGATTTTTATGAGAAAAAAATGAAACACTTGGCCAAATAGCAACCAAGTAAAGGTCTATATTAACCAACTATGGATGCTTTCCAGGTGCAAACACCAAAGAGGAACATATTATTTGGCAGATTGCAATACCAAATGGTTTCTCAAGGAAATTTTAGAAGGTGAATTATTCTTAGAGATTGTAGAAGTAGACTCACGGACACTGAATCTAGCATTTTTAAGTTCCAGGAAACTATGATTTCTCATTATTCACACAACTCCAGTCAGAAAAACAAGAGTCAAAGAACAAATCAAACACATAAAGTGTTTCCTGTCTAGAGTTCTGCACTTCAGCGTCATCCAGTTACCTGCAGATTGTGTGCAAGGTGACTACAGTGAGGAGCTGGGTGCCCAGAAACCCCTCAGGGCAGCACCTAGCTTTGCTGTCTTTCGGAAATAACTTTAAGATCAGGCCATGCTAATTAAGTGTGGTTTGTAGCAGAACAAACCTTTCCAAGAACGTCTGGGGTTCAGACAGCAGAAAGCTGAAGAAGCTGGTCTGAAGCAACAGGTAGTAGGAAGGTTTCAGGGTGTCAGGTCATGAGGAAAGAAAGCGGTGTAGTCAAGGGGTGTGTGCAGGTGGGGAGAGGGTTCTCCTCATTTAAGATAAGCAGCAGATAATGGTGGAAATATGCTCTGAATGGGCAGAGCGCAGGATTGTGAGTTTTAGGTACAAGCACAAGGAGAGCTGGTATCAGTGGAAAATGAGATTCCAATTAAGATGCCTGATTTTGTAAAAGTATAACAAAGACCTTGGACAAGAGAAATGGAAGGAGTTAATAATCAAATCAGGAAATTGGGCACATGAGTGTAGACTGAAACTCCGTCGATGGGGTAAAGATAAGAAAACTGGGGCTTCGTCCGTCACTGGAGAACAGTGAAAACTCCAAAACTCAGAGTACTAAAGACACAAGGGATGATGCCACAGTGGCAGTAGGAGACAAGGTGAGCTCATGAACTTTTAAGATATTAGTCAGAGTTTTCTTACTTGATACCACTTCTATAATCTGAACAGAGTCCAGATTTGTGGCAAAGATGAACCAGAAAATAGGACTTAATTAGCTTATCTTTAAAGATGATAATCTTTGCTTCAGTATCCCAAAAGATCTGTAATATTCTCAATCCAGAGTAACAGTCTTTCAGCTTTCAAATTAACTCAAAATGAAGTAAGTTAGGCATTACACAATTCTCCCCAAACATCTGTTGGGAGAGGGAGCTGGGTGTAGGTAGTGTTAGTAATGTTAGCACAGGAAGCAGAGTACAGGTAGGATTAGTTTCTAAAGCTTCGGTACTGGCTTCCATTGACATACTATCACAACTTACCTAGCAGGTTTACTGCTTGTTTTGTAAGTTTGTTTACCTCAGAGGAAAATGTTAAAGAACGTTGAAATGAATTTAACTCATTTTATTCAATTCACCGTTATTTATTGGGTTATTACCATGTGGCAGGCATTCTCCCAGGGCTTGGAAATACAGAAATGAATAAAACAAAATTACAGTTCTCAAAAACAGAACTAGTCAAGCAAAGAAATACACATAAACATAACATACATTCCAAAGCAAATGTTTATGATTCAGTTGTAAATGCAGCAATAGGACTATGCACATAGTAACAAACTCACTAACAAAGAGAAAAGTACAGAGCAGGAGAGTGATTAATTCTGTTTGAGGACTATTGAAAGGGTCAACAATAAACTTCACATTGACATTAAAATTTTGTAATCTCTTCAACAGGAAAAATTGGGTAGAACCATAATATTAGGGGTTGTTCCCATTTTTTATGGGGAGAGGAAGAGCTTAGGAATAATAGTTGAATTATTTTGTCAAATTTGAAAAGTTAAGAATGGTTTTTATAGCATTTTAGACTTGCCTTCTATACCCTTTTCCCAACTACTTTGGTGCCACAAATCAAAATATCATTTAATCCAGAGCAAATAAACCAAAATCTTGTAGTTAATTTGTAGTATCTGATCATAACCCTCAGCTGTAGGGTAGGAAGCCTCAGGAACTAAGAGCCATTTCATGGAGAGAGAAGATATAGTAGGAGAGGGAATCCTAAAATCCCTCAACACTTGAGCCAAAAAAATGATTTGAAGACTGTTAATCTAAATGCTATTTTCCTTTTTTCTACTGTGTGCAATTAAAAACTGTATATATAAATGATTTAACTTTGTAATCATTTTTAATATAGATCTACAAACCTAGCTAGAGCCAAGTACAATATTTGCTACATAATATTTCTTAACAAATATTAATTGAATAAGCGAATGGGTGAGTTGGAGAAAGAATTGCACTGGCTAACACTAAAAAGTGTGATCAAAAGGATTATCTTAATATTCCTAACCCATCCTAATGAGATTATTTTTGACCTTGGGAAGGGAATCAAAGTTGTCTGTGTCTATAGCATTTTTACAGCAAGAGATGACCTTATGTAATGCAGGGAGGTAGTAGAGCTGATTATGCTGATCAAACTGTACAGATGAGGAGTGCTGAATTATAGTCTCTGACCTGCTGCTACATTGCTTTGTGACCTTGTGCAAATCACTTAATCCTGGTTTCCTCATTGAGGAAAGTACATAGAATTTACAGCAGGTTAAACATTTGGTTAGCTGTAGACCACAGTGTCCTATTCCAAAAACATACATAAATAAGTTGTTAGGGTTTAAGAACCTCTGATAGAAAGGTATTAATCATGACTAACTAATATTATTCATTGTCATTTTAGTTGTAAATATGGACTTTGTTTATAAATCCAACATGAATGCAAAACAGTCCCCAGTAATAGAATTGGGGTGCCATTTTTGAAACTTTGCTCCACAGAAACTTTAAGGGCTTTGCCATTCTAAGTTTGTGCAGAGTGGTCTCATTTCAACTTAAAAATACTGACCTTTTGTGGGATTCTGATTGAACTCTGGAGTAAAAAAGAAGCGAAATTGAGTTACATATAGACATTAAAAGGTTATTTGCAATTTTCTGTAAATGGACAGTCATAGGCAAAGCATGTGTTCAACTGAAGCTGCAGCGTTTGATTGGGTGATCAAGCACAGCAATTCTAATCTCATCTTGCACTCTGCTGTTGATTGCCGTTCTTTGTGTTATGGCTAAAAAATCCCAGAATAGCAGTTCCAGGATGAAGATGTCATCAGAGATTATAAAAATGAATTTGACTTTATATAGCATCTTTCATGTGCCCTGTGTTTTAAAAATGGAAAAAAGAACTCATGAAAGATATTTGAATGACAGAAACGGAAATGAACATCACTATTTGCAGAACAGACATAATCCAGTCCAGGGGCAATGGAAACTTGCTTCTTATCCCAGAAGAATGAGTGAAACAGTCTACTCTAGAGGCATTTACAGGCATTGAAGGACCTCTGTCTTTATAAACACAGCTTTTGGCTACGTTTTAAAACTGCTAATAAGAATACTGAGACCACTTCTGTTTTACTTTTATGTGGGCAGAGTTCCACAGAATTGTTTATAAAACACTGCCTTACTGACTTCCTTATCTTTAGCCAGTAAATTAAAATAGCATCAAAGCAGGTTTTTCTGGGATTCACAATGTGAGACTACAAGAACAAATACGGCAGAACTCAGTCTAAATACTTCCAATGACGTTCTTTAGGAGTAAAGTTTAATTGCTTGCCATTGAGCCAATTATATTAATAATTTGTAATGCCAAACGACAACATATTTAATTCTTCAGCAAGCTAGAGAGGGGATTGGAAAATTTCAGTGTAACCTGGTTCCTCTTGTCTTTGTCTTATAACTAAGCGCTTGTTATTTAACCTATCTTAGAAAGTATTTGCAGAACAAAGGAATACATGTTTAGATGGCAAAATGTCTTATGCTAAAAGTGATGAGATAATAATACCGACTTATATATATGTATATTATTCAGGAAATTGTTTTCTAACCACCTCCTCCAATGAGGCCAGAATGTCTGCTATATGCTCTCATAATGCTATACTTCTCCTTCATGGCACTTGAAATGATTATAATACTATTAGAGTCTGTCTTACTACTAGACCATAACCTCCAGGTTTTGCTTTGCCATTGTGTTGCCCGAAGTTAGTACAGAGTATATCTAGTTAATATTTATTGAAATGATAAATGATATCCAAAACAAGAAACTTTATCTCCTATAAACCACAACTGACTTTTGACTCATTCCTAAATATATCCATTTCAAAAAGAAATTATCTTCATTATAGATCTCAGAATTTAACCATGTTAATTGGAGCAAATTCAGTGAACAAAGGTACCTAAAGTTTTAAGAGACAGAATTTTCAGTCAGCTCACTTTTCTTTCCTTTAAGATCTTTATTGGCAATTTCTGCATACCCAACTCAGAAAGGTCAAGTGCCCATAATCCAGCTGCTTCCCAAAGGGAGACACTCTGCTTTACTGAGAGACCATTTTCAGCTCATTTAAAACACTTCTGGACAGAAGAGGAAGAAGCAGTGTAGCCAGGGGGATTCACCTACAAAAAGATTTCTCTGTAAGTAACAAAAATTTTAGGACAAAACTGTGGTAATAATATTTTAGAGATGTAATTATATGGTGCTTTTCTGCCTAGGGGTTCAAGACATTATTACATTTGTCCTCCCAGGTAGCTTTTTAAAAATTACAAATGGCTCATCACACAAAAGCCAAGACAAAAAGCACAATATTAACATTCAGGGACCATTTTCTTGATTCATGAAGATTATTTATCCTCCCATTAAAGCTTCATCATTCAAAAGATACCAACTGAAAAACCACAATTATCCCTACTGTTTCTTAAATAAAAATAATCAGAATCTATATCTCATTTATCCTAATAGTGATTTTCCATCATTTTCTTTATTTGTAATCTCAGAATCTCTGCCAAAAAATGATACTGACAAAAATCATCTAAGAATTTAAGTACATGTATGCTTTCATTTTTTTTTATATATGTGTGTGTGCATATATATGGGGGGGGAGAGAGAGAGAGAGAGAGAGAGAGAGAAAGAGAGAGAGAGAGGGGCGACCTCATTTTAATATGATCTTGCATAGTGTGTCAACTGAGAAAAAATTATAGAGAAACTCAGAGGTGTTGTTTCAATTTGCAAATGAAAAAAATTAATTAAGAGTTTAAACTTCTTTTGATTTATTCACAAAGAACCCTTGACCTAGGTAAAGCCTCCTTGTCCATTTTTTTTTTTGGTCCTGAATCTTCATAAATTTTGCAAAGTTAACAGTGTTTTTTTGATTGCCTCACAAAAGAGTAGTTTTCAAGGGATCTTCTATTTCTCCATATTGCCCTATTGTCCCACTCTTCCACTTCTGCAGACACTAAATACTTTATTCAAACAGTTTCAGAAAATATTACTTTCCCACTTGGAATAAGGAGAGGAAACAGATTGGATAGGCCAGAATTAGGAACATTTTGACTATACTCAATACTCTCTCTTAATAGTCAGTTTATTATAGTCATCATAATAAAGCCCTGTGCCAAAATTTAAAAATTAATATATTGGCTCTTGAAGTCATTTTTTTCTTCTTAAATTTTAAACCCATTTGCAGTTTTTTCATTACCAAAATCATCAATGCATAAAGCATCTTGTTCATGCACAAATGAAGAAGAAAATGTAGCCAAAATTGAGAGGTAGGCAAAGTTCGTCTTTGTTTCCACAAAATATCTATTTGTCTGTCTTTTGCTATTCTTTGAAATCCCCACCAAATATTCCTAATTATGTCCTTCTTGTAAGCTAAGATTTTCTCTACTATCAGAACAAAGGAATATACAAAGTCTGGCATCTTCTTTTGATTAAAATGTAGTCAAATATTTAAAAATATTTAACAGTGTTATAGGAGCAAGAAGAGAATCAAGAATGAGAAGAAACAAAAGGGAACTTTGATTTAACATTAATGGAAATGAGTAATAATGTCTGAGTGATAGCCACTGTGTTCAGAACTTGATTTTTATTATCATAGTGAATACTTATGATAATCATATGTGGTAGCTATAAATATTTATACTTTACAGATGAGAAAACTGTAATTCATTGAGGGTAACTGACTTCCTCAAGATTACACTTCTAGGAAATGGTGGTATAAGATAGAGGATGATGGAAACTTAGGGTTGTGATTTCGAAGCCTGTGCTTTGAGGCATTGTTTTATACTAGATGACTCTGAGGAACCAGGGTTGCTTTGTGTCCTTTTAGCTGCATTTTCAATTCAGAATATAAAGGTCAGAACTATATTTGTACAGGAAAACTGAAGCCTAAGGTCAGGGAATGGATCCTAAGAGAGCAGTAGGCTTCCTGAAA
The DNA here is from genome assembly GCA_963574885.1 of Lepilemur ruficaudatus. Lineage (NCBI taxonomy): Eukaryota > Metazoa > Chordata > Mammalia > Primates > Lepilemuridae > Lepilemur > Lepilemur ruficaudatus. Next base: position 33,412 of record CAUYRT010087101.1, on the reverse strand, counting down.
TGGGCTTGTCTTCTAGATTCTGACTATTTACATTCTTAGGAAATGAACTGGAGCCAAGATTACTAAATTACCTTTTATAGTAGTGGAAAATTGGGGATAATGAGGGAAGCTAAAAGAAAGATTGGAGATTTTTTACAATCTATAGCTTAGTGAACTTGACTTTAATCCTACACAAGATTCCCTAACACTAACAAAACCATGGTTTGTTGACAACAAGGAGAGGAATCAGTAATTACCAGGCTATAGTATGTCAAACTCTCCTCTCTTCTTTTTTAAAACAAACACTTAAATTGTTAGACCTGGAAAAATCTTACGTAGGGAGGTATATTTAGAGTCTAGATTCTTGATAAAATATGCAATACCTTTGCAACCAAGATGGAGGCATAGGGGCTGCTTAAAGGGAAAATTCAATAGATAAATACCTGGGTGAAATAGTAATTGTATGTCACTTAGAGTGTCCTGTGACTTGTCAGTCACATGACTCTCATTGGGCATTGCCATAAAAAAATTATCTTATCTAGTTTTTGACTGAGGAAACTGAAAGTACACACACCAAATTCATATATATGAAATAATGCTGAGATGGTTAGAAAATAGGTTGAATAAAAGAAAATTTTTACAGACTGAACCAATTAAAGGACTCCAATAACATGAAAATAACAAGAATAAAATTGGAGCCAGTCTACAATGCATATATATTTTGAAACATGTTGTATATAAATAGGTACTTTTATTTGTCAAATTGTCAAATAAATAAATAAAATGTTTAAAAATAAATAAAATTGGGCCCCAAAATTGAACTCTACACACATAATACCACGGTAGTGTGGCTTAGCAACAGGACATGGGAGAAAAAAGGAAGCTCAGGGATCTTTGTCTGTACTAAGTTTATCATGAGTTAAGAATAAGCATGGGGGATATAAAAATTGATAAAATGATTACAAGATACATTAAAAGAAGTCAAATAACTAGAATGATCCAGGTGAGAATTTCACTATATTCTGTGTAATTCTAGATTCACTTGGATTATTTGGTTTAGTTCAGGGCACTACACTTTAAGATTTAGGTAAATTAGTAAGTCTTAAGAAGAGGCAAAGTGGAATGATAAGAGCCAAATAAAATTGTGAAAGATTAAAAGAATGGATTGTTTAGTTGGGAGTAAAGAAGATTTAGATAGGAATACACCAGCCATCTTTGAGTGATTTGACGAGGTGTCATGTAGAAGAATTAATGAAGAATTAGGAAGCCATGTGGATAAAGATTTATAGTTAATGCAGATGGGAAAGAAAAATACTGGGGTTTATTAAACTCATGTCCATCTGACTCTGTGCTTTCCATCTGCAGTTGTCCTCATGCCAAAGGAAGTAACAAGCTTGACGTTTGCATGCCCTCCATCAGGAGTGTATAGGCTTAGGTATATAATCTAAAAAATCACTTTGTGATTTTATAGAGAAATAAAGTATAAAGATGGGATAGGATTCTGTAACTATTTATTCAATGGGAGTACTATTGGATTTTTGTAAGAACAAGTCTTTGTTGTACAGGGTTGTCCCACATAGTGTAACGTGTTTAGTATCCTTAGCTCTTGGTAGATTAAATGCTGGTGGTATCCTCTGGTCATTGTGCCAGCCCAAACTACCAATACTCATTTCCAAATGTGCCCTGTGTCAGCACTTCTCTCACACTTGAGAACCACTATGCTAATGACATTTAAAGTTCTTTTTAATTCCAAGTTTGATTGCAACAAGATCATCTATTGAGATATGAAATCTGTACATTGTTACAAACACTTCACAATGCCACCATGCCTTTGGGTTTCTGGTTTTGCCCTTCCTTGCATTCCTTCCTTTTGATGTCTATTGAGTGTCTGACAGCTGAAGTCACTGTCCTTGGTGCTGGAGACACAATAGCAAACAAAAAGATAGATAAAATAAAAGCTGCCTAGTGGAATATGCATTCTAGTTGTTTGTAGGATAGTATTTCTCCTGACATTCATGTACCACCAATGCTGAAAACTTTGTTCTGGAAAAGGGTTAAACCTACCAAAAAGTAAGTCCAGCTGTCTGAATGAGAATAGTTGAAGACTGTGCAGGGTGTTGGTTTGGAAGAGTGTGATTGCATCCGAGGACACTGAGAGGGCCAGGGGCAGATTTCCCTGGGTAGCAGGGATTGGAGTGTGCTCCACTTCTGAATTAGTGAAGAGGACTGTGTGTGGAGACTCTAAACTAATTTCTGAGGCTCTGGAGCTGGAAAATCCCCTTGAGTTTAGCACAGAGGCAGCTAGTGCTATTAGAGAAATACCTGTTTTAAATGGAACATGCAGGTCTGAAGCAAGTAGAAGAATCTAGAGAAGACTAGAAGACCTCCTCAATTGCACTATGTAAGCCTGAGTTTATTTCCCAAGGATGTGAGGAGAGGACTGCCACGTGACTGATATTGGAAGAACCATTGATCACGATGAATGAAAGTGAGGCCAGATTTTATTTTGATTAAAAATGTGATACTCCTGCATCTTATTATCTTAAAGAAATTGAATATCATTTTAAAATACGATTTTAAGCATGTCTTGTTTCCCATTAAATAAATTTCATGTTTAAGATAGACCAAGTTAAAGAGATATATGGGGAATAAAAGAATATTCTCCTTACCTTTAAATTTTGTAGTACTTAAAACTGGACCTGACACTTAGCTTTTAAAAATCAATTTGGATGCCTGTGATGGAGCTGATGAGGGCATTAGAAGAATGAATGACTTGTAAAATATTTCTATTTTTTCACAGAATGTATGTCTTTGTGAAGGAGGCGAGTAAAGATTTTTTTAAATGATTTTATTATCTTCCTTAAAAATTTTAAATAAAAACATAAATATCTGTATTTGAGATAGCTCTTATGTAAGTAAGAAAAAAGATCAAAATATATATAAAAATGTAGAGATAGTCACAACAGAAATTCTGAATTAAATAATCACTATGGCTAAAGACTCAGTTTTGCTCTATGCTCACTGGCAGTGAAGATAAGAGGACAAGGAAAACATAGATGCTAGTTCAACAAAGAAATTTTGTTGTTGTCCTTCTCTGGCATTATTTTATATATAAAATTTACATCAAGAAATTTTAATTTACACTAGAATCGTAGACCGCACATTTTTACTACATGAGTTTTTCCATTACAAATGCTAAGCTCAGTTCCCCAGAAAAGTAAATAATTTGCTTTTCAAAGAGGCAGAGAAATAATTACGGGTAAGTGGGAAAAAAGTTACTGACGCTAAGACAAAGTTAGTTTCAGAGTAGGCCTATATCCAACCAGGCAACAAGTTGCCTTGGCATGAGGGGAAAAAAAGTGAATGAATTAAGTGTTTTGGATGATAAACCCTGAACTAAAACAAATTTCTAAAGTTATCAGCATGTTTATTAATTTTACTTCTAGAATTTTTTTATTCAATACTCAACAGTTATTAAGCTCTGATTTGTATTCAAGCTATATTTTGTCAGTCTGATGATTTGCAGCTCTAATCTCAAGTTTCTCATTTTAAGACATAGGAAACATAATAAGTAATATTTTTGGTATGAAATTTAATTTTGGAAGTTTTTATTAAGGGTTTAATATCAACCAACTCTTTGGTATGTATTATTGGGATAGAAGAGAATTATAGTACTTAATATCAAAAGTTTATAATCTTTTGGAGGAGAAAGACTTACATGAAGCCATTGTATATAAAACAAATAGAACATATTGACAAATACAAGGCAAATTTTAGCAAAATTTAAGGTTTGTGGTATAAAGCAGTTGCAAAAGGAGTTAGCTACACTCATAAGTAGTAAGTGAGGTATCATGACAATGATGAAACTGTACACAGGGCTTTGAGGTTTTTAAGTTTTGGAAGAGCAGATAAAAGTTCCATGAGCAAAGCACAAGGGTCTGAATGATTGCAATGTATCTGGGAAAGAGCAAGGAGTCTGGACTAGCTGCAGATGTAGTGGTGGCTGGGAGGAGATGGTTTACTGGGGTAGGTTAGGTAGCTCAGGGTCAGAATATGAAGCAGAGAACTATTGCCATGGTGCACAAGCTACACAGTCTGGGGGCAACATGATGCAAACAGAAAGATTAAACACTTCCTTCCCCTCGTCTACCCAACATACACTTTACAGAGATATTTTCAAAAACTGCTGTCAAAGCTTTAGCCAGGGATTTATGTAGCAAAGGGAACAGCCATAAGGAGATTTATGGTTTATAGCCTCATATTTTTCTTATTCCCAAGAGATCTAAAGGAAGGAAGGAAGTTCAACAGAGGGTAAAGGTGGGAAATTAGCTCTTCTTGGTATAATAATGTAAAGCACTAATATTATTGTTTAAGATATAGCTTTAAAAATAATGGAACAATTAAGAAAAGATTTATCTTCCCTATTGGAAGCCTCTGTACTGCATTTGAGTATTTGGTTTTGCCCTTGTGAGGTGTGTGTTTGCGTGAGCGCAGACAGAAATGAAGAATGAGAATAATTTGGAAGCTGAGGTATGTACCACGAAAGAGCCTATGCAAATTATTTCTATCAGTTCTGTGCTGGAGCTGACTCTTATTAGCAGCTGGCAAAAGCCCACTATGTGTATCTTTTCCCAACTCTGCCTCTGGTGATGTCACAGTGGTAAGTAAAAATTGGTCATAGTGGGGATATTTATACCACCAATATTAGCAAACCCTACAAATCTGGATTTCTTTATTTGGAAATCCAGTTGTTAAACATTTACTATTGTAACAATGTTTACTGGGTACTTTTTCCTTGGACTAGTCTGGGCAAGGTCATGTTTAGTGGATAAATGTAAGATTGTTGCCTATAGTGATTCTGTCGTTTTCCTTAACATTCCATAATATTTGATATCGCCAAACAATTTGGAATCTATGCTGTGGCTAGAAATGAGGAAAAGGGAAATGGGAGGACTCAAAGCTCATAATAACCAAAAATAAAAGAATGAAGGAACATATTCACGTATCATATTCATTCCAGTATATTATCTGGGGCCTCGATGCCGGCATGACTAAATAAACCTTTAGGCAAGCTGAAGATAGTCCTTTCCTCAGATGCTTCTTCTCCCACCAGCTGTCAGAGTCTGCTGTTTGCTTCAGGGTATAGAAGGAAAGAGACACTTACAGAAAAGAAATCTATTGAATAAAATTTTTTCTGCTCCTTGGAGTTCTCGGTCGTGAAAACCAAGGCAGCCATTATGTAGTTCACTGACTCCTCTGCCTCTTCACCATCCCCTTTCACTTAGGATCACGTCTCCCTGTCCCCATGTGATTAGGAGTAGGCAAGGCATCCCTCACGTGACTAGTTTTGACCAATGGGTTGTAAACAGAAATGGCATGTTTTGCATCTATGTTAGTGTATATAGTTGCTAACATGAGACTCTCCAGAGATTGCTAGTCCACTGGCAGTGTTCGAGATGGTGGATGCTCTGCTAACCTTGGATCCCCAAGGTGCTATGATGAGCGAGATCCCCATGCTGACCTGCAGGGGACATGAAGCATGAGTAAGAAAAAAACTTTATGTTATTGAGATTACAGGATAGATCGTTACTGCCCCATAGTCTGACTGATACTCTTACCTGGATATTTATTTCCTATGAGAAGACACCTACCTCAAATATTGCTCTCTCTAATGCTGTCTAAAAGGAAAATGTTCAGCCCATAACAAATAAACAATTAGTGAAGATAACCTTGTGATAGATATAATTAGGGTTCCCACTTACGTATGAAATTTTATTTAAAAAGTTAAAAAAATTCCAATATTTTCTACAGATACAATGTAATAGGTCATTTGACTACAGAAAGTTAAATACACAGAAATAGCTTTGAGATAAATAACTGGGACAAGCAGAGCGTCACCGTCACCCCCCTGCCACCACCCCTACCACATAAAACTAAAGAGTAAAATTTTGGTTTCAGTTTCACTACCAGTGCTCTAACCATTCCATTTCATATAGGTAAATATGAAATAATATAAAATAAGTGGAAATTTATGAGGAAATTAAGAACTACATTCATAAGAAAATGGAACTGAAAGGAAATTGTTATAAAAATGTAACATTATATATTTATGAATTTTATGAGAACATATTTTCTCTGTTGCTTTGGTAACAGATGATATCAGGCACAAAATTGGGAAGTCTCTCGATAAAATACAGGACTTTAAGAAATATAGCCTCAGTAGTTAAATATTAATTTCGATTATATATAAAATATTTGGACTCGGCAACTTTTATAAAAGTCAAAATATTTGGCCTTGTGAAACTGGAGATACAAAGAAACAAGACTGTTTTGATTGCATTTAAGAGAAATAGGGACTTAGGAATTTCAGCAAGAATAATATAATATTACAAAGTGAATTATTTTCCAAGTGCTTCATAAAAACACAAAGCTCTTCAGTTGTCTTAAAATTATGCAGTTTATAGCTGATATTGGAGACATCACACACACTTTTCTTGTTGCAAGTTGTTTCATCAGTCTCAAAATCATAGCTTAAAAACCACAGGATAATACTTAATCGATCCTCTAGAGTAGAAAAGGCATACAGAATATATCTAAGGGGAAAGTAGTTTAAGGACCCTTGGCTATGACTCTCACATTTGAGGAAAACTTAATTAAGAAAATGGCAAATCATTAAATATTAATAACCTCTGCTTCTTTTATGCTACTGGCTTCAGGGAATTCCCAGAATTTGACAGATTTTTAGTCAAAAAATTACTGTGAATTATATAAAGGGCAACAATTACTTTGTCATGTTTAAAGAAACTGATGTATTTAATAAACTACATATACATGTATGTGCGCATATAAATGCATATTATACATGTAAATGTATAAAAAGAGATAGATAATTGATTCCCCCCAAGGACTCTACTGTCTACACATAACAAATGCATACTTTTTAGGTTAGTTTCTTTTTTTTCTCATTTTATATGGAGAAAAAACAGAGACAAATAAATAATATTTGCCTAAGATCAAACAATGAAGTAAACTACAGCACATGGAGCTAAATTAAAATCTTCTGTCCCCAAAGTAGAATGGTGGTTGCCAGGATCCGAGGGGAGTGGGTAATGAGGAGTTATTGGTTAATGGATAAAAAGTTTCAGTCTTACGTGATGAAAAAAATTCGAGAGAGATGGTGGTGATGGTGACACAATGATATCAATGTACTTAATGCCACTGTAGTGTACACTCAAAAGTGGTTAAAATGATAAATTTTATGTCCTATATATTTTCCCACACTTTAAAAAAAAGAATGAACACGAATGCACATGCACACACACACTCATACAAAATCTCTCTTCAATTCTAGTGATTTTCCCTCTATGTCCTACAGAGAAGGAGGAACAGTTTTAATTTGCATATGATTCTATGGCATCTAAATGGGAAAGCAAGTGATTGACTTGTCCATTTTTCCTAATGCACGGAGACTGCACTTTGCTCTTGTATTTGATGATAATAACCAGACCCAGGTACACACACAGCCAATGAGATGGTCAATCTTAGAGAGCCCTGAGTTCCTACTGGTATGCTATCACCACAATGTTTTTCTTACTAAGAAATGGAAATATATGCCCTTTGCAGAGAAATTATCACTGGACTAATAGGATGGCAAGTGAAAGGGGTAGAGCAGAAAAGTACACAACCCTAACTCCCCAGATGGCATGTCACCCCTCAGCCCAGACGCATAGACCTTTACAGCTGGAAGCAGATGTAGACATCATTTAGTTCATTCCAAAGGAAACCTTTGAGGTCTGTAATCACATACATTTGGAGAAATGTCTGCATAATTTACCCACTTCTCACCTCTTGGAGATTCATATTGAAAATTGATCATCAAATATTCAGGAAAATATTCTGAACAGAAACAAAAACAAAATGGGTTAAACTGCCATTTTACAAACTTATCTTTTTATTTTTTAATAAGTGCTTATTAAGTTCCATGTAACTCACTTATAAAATGCTTTTCTAGTCCATTATTCTCATTTCACATGTGAGACTGATCAACAGAGAGATGTGAGTTATTCATGGCAAAATGTCCAGTTAACACTAGAATGTAAGTTCATGACTTATGATCCATGCTATTTTTGCTGGACAGCACACTTTACATTTTAAATAAGATGGCAGGAAAACCTGATTTTTAGCACAATTAGGGCAGATTTGGAGAATTTGTCCAAATTCAAAAGAGTATATAGTTTGCTACTGGTGTTTCATAGGATACATATCAAATGGTAACTTGGCAATAGCATTTTTGTTGATAAAGATGTCTCCACACACCGTTTTATTTTCATTAAAATCATTAATAGAATGATCATTAACCACTCAAGACCATAAAAGTAACTAGTCATTTCACAGTAAGTTCCATTTTCATTAGCTCATAACAAAGAAGATTAGAAGATTTAGCTTTATTCATTATTAATGAAATTTTTAATATTAATTATCAAGTTGGTTTCAGTTTTTTATTTGCATTCAGTGTATGATACACTGGAAAATAGTAAAATAGTTAAAATGCAAGCAGGTTTTCTTTAAGAAAGATTTTGTAAAACTTTTCAGTTTCAACTCAACCCTAACAGAAGATGCTACTAAAATCAAGCTATTTTTGACCACCAGAGAACACTGTTAAGAGTATAACCTAAATGTTTTATTTTTATTTTAATTATATGAACAATTGTGGCAAAAAAAAATCTTAACTAACAAATGAAAATAGTGTAAAAAGTACAAAGCTCCCTTTAACTACACAGCCCCACTGCTACGAAGGCAGTAATTTCTGTTAGCAGTTTGGTATGGAACATTTCCTACTATTTTTGTGCCTTTGAAAGCATACATAAAGACATATGCTTTTTGTTTTTTTACATGTTTCATATGTATTTTTATGTTTTAATAAATCCTATAGAAAGTACACATTTGACATATTTTCTGCAACCTATTTTTAACCTATTTTGAAACAATTATAGATTCATAGGAATTTGCAAACAACCTACTTTTTAAACTTAAAGTGACTGGAAATTTTTCCATAAAATACATAAAATTCTACCACATCCTTATAATAGATGAATACTGGTTAATATTCATAAAATGATGTCATAGTGTGAATTGGCTACAATTTCTTTAAACCTGCCCCTTTTGATGTCTATTTAGATTGCTTTAGATTTTTCATAGGAAAAAAAAAAAAAAGACCTGAAGAACTGCAGGGAGAATGAACCATAAATGCAGGGTATTTGAACATCATGAGCTGGTGAAGGGTGTGGAGCACCCTAGAAACTGACAGAAGGCCAATGAGACTGCAGAATTAAATGTGATGGGTGGAGTGACATAAGAGAGAAGGAAAGTTTAGGCAGGGGACAGATCACTCAGGGCCTTGAAGACCATGGCAGCAAATTTAGGTCTTTTCGAAGGGCAATGGGAAGCCATTAATTAGTTTTAAGCAGAATCATGAACACAATCTCCTGTAAATTTTTTTAAAACACAGGTATAGCTGGAATATGGAGAATGGACTCGGAGACAGGCAAGAGTGAAAAAGGAGAAAAACAGTTATGAAGCTCTTCCTATGGTCCAAGCCACAGATAAAGGCTTGGACTCAGGAGGTCAAGTGGTGGCAGTGAAAACATGAACAGATTGAACATATATGTTTTGAAGGCACAACTGGCTTAGATAGATTAAATATGAAGGGCTAGGAAAAGGGAAAGGCCAAAAATTATTCCCAGATTTCTAACCTCCATAATAGGGGGTAATGGTGCCATTTCTTTGAAGTATGGAAACGCTGGGAATAAAAGATTATCTAGGGTGTGAATGGAATTGATGGTTCTTGTTTACAGCATGCAAATTTGGAAATGTCTCTGACACATTCAAATAGGTAAGTTGAAAATATAAATTTAGATCTCAGAAAAGAGGTCTGTGTAAGAAATATAAATCTGTGAGTCACCAGCATATAAATGGTTTTGAAAGTCATAGAAATGAATGAGATCACCTAGGCAGAGGAACAATAAGAAAAGAAAAGACAACTCAGGACTGAACTTAGAGGAACTTTAACATGAATAGTCATGTGCAGGAGAAGATAGCAAAGGAAAATGAGAAGGAGCAAGGTGGTAAGAAGAAAAAAATAAAAGCATGTTGTCCTTGAAGCAGTGAGGGCAGTATTTCAAGGAAGAAACGGTCATCTGTGTGAATCATTGCTGAAAATATAGTAAGGGAATGTCATAAAAAACATTCATTGGATTTATCCATGACTAGGTCATTGGTGATCTTAACAAAAATTTTAGTTGAAATATGGGTTTGGAAGCCAATTTTGAAGTAGGTTAAGATAAATTGAGAAATGAATAAGTAGAAATTTGTGTGTGTGTGTGTATGTGTATAGTGCATATAAGATAGATAGATATATATAGTATATGTATAATTTTTAAAGAACATCTAGAAATGGGATTGTACCTGGAAAGGTGGAAGGGAAATGGGGGGATTTTTTTAAAAGCAGAAAATGTATTACAGCATGCATTTATGATGATAGGGATGGTATAGTGAGGAGGGGTAGGGAATGAGGCAGGACAGAGGGAAGATACATGGGGAGGTAAAGTCTTTTAGTAAGTAAGAGTGAATGACATTGAAACAGGAGGCCCATACGTTCTGTTTTTTTTTTTCCTGGAATAGTCTCAGTTTCCACCTGCTGATTTGTTATTGCTATTAATAAACTCTCCCCTACTGCAGGGATCAGCCTTCTCTAACACACAGGAGGAAAAAAAGAAGAAAATGGGTACAGAAGTGGTAAGAGCATAGATTTCACGGTGGAAGATGAGAATATCGCAATCATAAGATAGAAAACAAAAGCTGAATTTGAAGTCCAATGGCTAAAGATTTTCTCTTCACAATCTCCTACCCGGTGGAACCCCACAAACTCCACGGATTCACAGTTTGAAAACCAGTATAAACATGCAAAACACAGCCCACTCAAATTCAATGGTTGTGGTGACCAGAGAAAAATTATCACAGCCTGTGCTCCCTGTCCATGGTGAAGTTTCGGAACATTGTGTCAGGAAAAGCCAAATGCTTCTAGAAAAACACGTACTCCAAAGATTCTGTTGTTTTGAAATCTTCTGTGAGTTTAGCTTCAGTGTTGATCAAATCTCTACCGTGAAGTCTGAATAGATTTTACCAACATACTATTTCACAATGAGGCATCATATGTTCATGAATTTATAGTCAGAGCATGTATGTAAACCCATCTGAGCTCTTCTTAGTATGTTTCTATTGGAGTATAGACGACACATAAGGTACCTGTTGTGTATTTATTAATATCTTACCCTATTGGCAAAGATTCCTTGCATATGTTATAGAAATAACATTTTATTAATAGCTACTTTAAATTTTCTGATATGAAATGATATGGTACACTGAGAAGTGCCTCTTTCAATCCGTTATAAAAAAATAAATGTGATTCATGAGTTATACTCTTAGGCCACTCCACAGGGAATTCTGTCCACAGACCTTTCCCTCAATGCTCAGTATGTCAGCCTGAAGATCTCCAAATTACAATGTTGAACGGATGGCACAGTTTTATAGTATAAACAGCATTGGCTTTTCCAGGCTGTTGTTTTCATTTGTGAAAAGTAGATCTCTAAAACACAACTGACGACTTGGAAAGGTAGAATTTCAAAACTACCAGAAGTCTATTGATTGCCTTAGGGTGGAAAGGAAAAGTAAGATACAACTAGTTAGGGTACCTTGAACACTGATGTTCCGGTTATCTATTACTATGTAAGGAAACCACCCCAGAACACAGTCAGTTAAGGTGATGGTGTGTTATTCTCTCTCATTGTTCTGAGTGTTGACTCAGGTGGTTCTCATTTTTGGTTTCTGATGCAGCAGCTGTCAGAAAGCAGCCAGGTCTGGAGCGAACTGAAGGCTCGTCTGGGCAGCGTGTCCACGATGGCTCATTCACGTAGTGAACCAGTTATCAATTTATTGACACAGCTTCAAATTTTCTCTTTTTGCCTGCTTTGTAAAATTGCATTTAGGTTTTTAACGTATTTTTTGTTTGCCAAATGGCATGCAAATGTTATCAATAGAAGTCACTGGAGAGAGATTACAGGAGAAAAAGGGTTTTTGCTTTCTGGTTCCAGCGTGCTTGCTCCACGGGCTTCTGCATCGGGCACAGTATCCCTGGCACCTGGCCCCCGCGGTGCGCGCTGACCAGCCGCGCCCAGACACCTCTTGGGCAGCTTTGATAGTACAGCAGCTCGGGAGAGACATCTCCCTGTGAACAGCTTTTCCTGACTCCCTGGAGGTCAGATTTCTGGCAATTTACAGAAATTTTCTGTCATTCAGTAGCTGCATTTTTTCCAGCAAGGTTTGGATCTCAGCCCAGGCTGGGAGCAGGGGGCAGGAAGGGGAGAGCCAGCTCTACTTTTGGCACTCTATCGCAACACTAGTGGTAATGATTGCGACATATCATACTATATAATATCTGCTATTGCATTATACGTTGTATCTGCAATCCTTCATTGTTTCAATGCTCTGTTACCGTTATTGATAATAATTCTTTATATTAAACTTTTCCGGTTATACAGTTTCTCTCTCCTGATGGAACTCATCCTAATACTCATGACCACAAATTGATACTGGTTTTCATTTGAGGGGCTCAGCTGAGGCCAAAAAAGAGAGCCAATACATGATCTATCCATGTGGTTTGGGCTTCTCATGGCATGGTGGCTGGGTTCCAAGAGAGCCAGGTCAAATTTGCAAGGCTTCTTATGAGCTCCTTTGAGGAGTCCCAGAACATCACTTCAGCATGCTATTAGTCCAATAAATCACAAAGGTCACAAAGCTTCAAAGGGAGAGAAGTAGCAAAGAATTCGCAGTCACCTTATTTGCAGCTATCATCATATGAGATTACATATGGTAAATATTTTTATATGAAGACATCGATTTAATAAAGTAGTTCATTCATTTGTTATTCTTCTTTCATTCATCTTTTTCCTCTGATTCATTTATTCATTCAGTAATCTTTAACAAGTATCTACCTTCTCTGTGCCCATATCTGTAGAACTCCTTCCTGAAGTCTGAATGTATTATAAGACCTGATCTACCTTCAGTGAGCTTGTAACATTGCTGGGAAGGTAAAATCCCTGCCTCATTAGAGATCAAAACAATAAAGTATACCACAAAGTGTTAAATTGAACATAACAAAATGCCAAAATGTATAAAATTGCAGTGAGTCCAAGAGTAAATCCCAGGAGTCTTGACTTGCAGTCCAGACTTTGATTTACCAAAAACAAGAAACAAAAAATACAGTGTCTAATTAAAAATAAAAGGCCTGGTCAGTGAAATATTTCAGAACAGGCATCCATCATTTTGCATGTCACAACCATATCAAGAAGTCCCAAGAGAAATTATTTCTGTGAAAACATTGATTTCTTTGTTAAAAATTGTGCCACCATCTCAATCAACAAATAAGAAAAATGTTGTGATTAGAAGTTTCTCTTGTACGTAACTGGCATCCAAATGATGTCTAGTTTTGGCAAAGCCATATTTTATTGACTTTATCATCTTCAACTCCAAAGTCCTAAGGGACTAAGAATCACTATCCTTTGTATTCAGCAATTTTAGAGATGTAGGAAAAGCAAACTACAATGTATAACCAAAGACAGAATTCCAAGCAGCAACAGGCCTTTTTTTAGTAAAAAAAACTAAAACTAAAACTGATGAAAGGGCTACTTAGCTTTGCAAAAGCCATTATTTTCTTTACATATTCTGGAGAATAATTAAATTCTAAGCAGCATTAGAGTTCTTCCTCACATCAGTTATAAAAAAGACTGGGAAAAAAAATCCTGTCATATGATCTGTTTCTAAGAGAGGAGATAAAAGTAAATTGTAAAACGAGAGTCTCACCTGAGACTACTGCTAGAAATAAGACTTCTCTGAATGAAGATCAGGAAATCATCTTCTAAGTAAGCAACCTGAATTCCACTCAGGGAGTTTGCTCTAGGAAACAGTTGTAAGGAAGACATATTAGCATTTAAAGAAGCCCTTTTGAGTCCGGGTGCAGAATGTCACCAAGGAATGATTAAATTCCTCTGCTACATGTTCCTGTGAGCCTTGGTTATGAAGAAAAGTGTTTTCCAATAAACTAGGGTAACACATTGAGCTCCCCAAATGCATCCGGAAACACTGGCTAACATCATATTGCTACAAATGTCAGTGTTCTTTCCTCCTTTCTCCTTTCATCTCTAAACACTCCCTACCTCGTGAATGTCTTAAGATATCAAATTCAGTTGAAATCATTATAATACTCATTTATTATGTATTTTCCTTCATCATTAAGGATGGCACTATTTTCAGATATAAAGCCTGAATGTTGGCTTCAAATAAGCATTCATTCAAATTCTAATTAAATTACTTTGCTGAAACCTATTTGAAACAATTAGTTATTGGAGCCATTAGTAATCAGAGATTACACACACTGAATATCCGTGCAGTCCAGAATTTTGAATAGGCTGTACAATGTAATAAAGAGGACTCTTTAGGAGGCCTTAAAAAGGGATTTTTTCACTTTAAAATGGCATTTATACTGAATGTAACTTCAAATGTGTTCGAATCTCACGTTGTGTGCATGAATGTATGTGTGTTTTTGTGGGTCTGTGAGTGGTGTATATAGGTGGAAGAGGCTTGGATGAGAAGGAAAACTTGGGGAGGTAGACTGTGTGATATGCTTTCTGGGTAGTGGAAGCTTTCTGGCATATTGAAAACAAGAATGCGATTAAGAAGGAATTCCTGGAGCAAAAAAGTGTCCCCACGCTACCATCACAATTTAACCAGGCAGCTCATTCTGTAGTTTAGAGTCATTTAAGTTCTAAATTATAGTGATTGCCGAACTGAATTGATGATTCAATTTCATTTTAATGATGATGATGAAGAAGGTCATCAATTCCTCCCTTCCTCATTCTTTGGGCTGTCCAACACCTGTCCAGCCCAATTTTCTTAGCCGTATCAGTTATATAGGCAAAAGCAGTTGTATAAACAGAATGAGAAATTTTCTTAATAGAATTTTACATATGCAAATCTTCCTGCAAAGATGAGTTTTGAGCTAGATAATTGAAAGAGTAGAGGAGCGCAGATAAAAAATTAAGAGGACATTTTGGGGAAAGACATTAAATATGAGTGAAGATGCAAAACACAGGTGTTTTGCCAAACTGTTATGGTTTAATTAGCTCTTGTATAACATATTTTATGGTTTTATTTTTAAAATGTCTTCTCTTCTGGATCTAACTTCTTTGATAGTAGAATAACCCACATAAAGTTGGCTTGCATTTCTAATGCCTGCAAATATTACCCCTTCTTGCTTCTGCTTATATCCTGTAGGCTCATTTCCCACTAACCTTTTCCTACAGCAACGTAAGTCTCTGAAATTATCCAGAAAGATGTGTATCTAATCGGGATAAATCCTGGGTCTCTTATTATGGCCTTCAGTGATATCCTAAAATTATCAGGTGTCATAACATAAAGAGAGAGAGAAAGAGAAACTCCCCCTATATACACATTTATTTTGAGATACTTCCTATGAAATGTATTTCTATGTGTCTTCCATCATGCTTATGATGATACCTGTGTAATATTCCAACTATCTTACCAAGTGGTCAAGGACTTCTTTGCTCTGAGTTCTTCTCCTTAAATACACTTCACATTTTGAATATATACGTAGCTCGCTGTGATGCATTTTGGAATTTTTCTACCTCATTTCTCTGAATTATTCTTCAGTTCCAGACACTCCTGAATTTTCTGAGAACTGCCCTTTCTGAATTGGACAATTGTAAACTAAAGTCTCCAGTTGAAACTTCACTGGCTTACAATGCAAATTTCTGAATGGAATAACATGAAAAAGTACAAACTGCTACTGCAAAATTTGCAGATAACACGTGATAAGAGTGATTTACGTGAGCTTGTCACACATCCAAACTTTGCTGGAAGTCCAGGAAATGATGGCGATGGTGATTTGAGGGGACACTGATACTGTCAACACAGCTATTTTCATTCTTAACCAAATCGCTGAGCCTTACCATTTTGTCTCCTTATTAACTGGTTGCTGCTTTTCTTCCTTTAGGCTCAGGAACTAGAAGGAAAACTGACTTAAAAGTCAGACTGTTCAAGGCTCCATATCATAGAAACGCACTGAGTCAGCAATTAGTAAACAGATTATGTAAGTAGAACTCCCGAACCAAGCACTGATATTTAAGTACCAAAGCTTGCCTAGCCTCAGGCGCTTCATTAATGGCAGCAAACTGAAAGGTAGACTGCTAAATCATTTGTTTTCAGGGTATATCATGGGTTCATCCACAGACTGTATTAATTTGTCCATGGAAACATTTGTGTCACTGTCATGTTGCCAGGAAAAAAAAAAAGGAAAAGAAAAGGAAAAAAAAAAATAGAAAGACTTTCATTCAAACATTAAAATCAGAGACTCCCTGTAGACACAGTTTAAAAGCAGCAGGTAGCAATTTAGAGGTGACCTGTTCTTAAAACACTTTCTTTGCACATTCCTTACAGATTTCAACTTCAGTCACCTCAGGAGTTACTTTTTCTGGGGTTATAGTATTCAGCTGTGAGTATGTGTCATCTGGAGCATGCAAATTTCTTTCCTTAAAACTATTCTGGTCGATGAAAAAGTATAAATCATCCATCAGAAGCCTGCATCACATAGGAAAAAAAGACACTGCCGTACCATTAAGAATCCCCTCATCCATTTTCTCTCTTTACCCACCTCCCCCAAAATTTATATTTACAATGGAAAGCATATTCCTTAGATACAGAGGGAATACCCATTTCTTAACAAATGATGATTTACCGTTTTACAATGGACAGCTGCATTAGCAAACCAATGGAAATGGCTAACAGTGTAACCACTTTGCCTGGCAATTATGTGTGTGACAGACTCATTTATCTACCAGTATAGAGCCTTAATTTGCACCAGCACTTAACAGTTAATTGTTGAAGTGCACTTTTCTGCAATAATAGTGGGCCTTTTTTTAGAGTGTTCTGAAACAGAAAACACTTTTAAATAAACACCTATGTCATTAATTCTCCAATCAAAACTATACTGAAAAACACCAGAGAAAAGATCAGATAACAGGAAAAAGGAGGTAAACTATCATTTGTGTATAAAGAAATTAAAACATCAATTACTGAATGATTACTGAACTACTAAAGATGATATCATCTTATTTTGGGACCAGTGGATGATGGAGTTTATAAACAGCTCTTTCAATAAACTTTAAAAAAATTTTCCTAGCAATGGTATTATTTTTATTTATACCAATTTAGGATTGAAACATTACTAAAATGCAACCAAAATTTTATCACTATTTGGAATAATCTGTGTTCTTCTAGTCCTCAATTTTCTCTGCTATATATATTTAATATCATACCTCTCTACATATTTTAAGTTTTCTTCAAATTGTTACTCAATGAAACTCTCTTATATAAGTAAATTAGTGATAAGAAAGGTGCTTAAAATGCCATCGATATTAGCAGTTTTCAAAAAAGGGCAGGAATTTCATAAATTCTAAAATTGTTTATGTATCAAGTCAATACAAATCATATATACCAAGTCAGTAAAAATCATTCTAATGAAGAATTTGGATAAGATGAATTTAAATTTAGAAGTTGCTCATCATATTTAGAAGTTTCATTATGTTTTATCAAGATCGTTCAAGATTGGATTTTTATATCACAGGCTCCAAGTCTTTGAAAAAACACCTAAAATCTTGCATTTTAAATGGAACATTCCCTGAGTATTTAGTTGGGGAGTATCTCAGGGGAAGAGGTAGGGCTATAAACAGTTGGTCTGGGAAGCCCAGGGCCAGACAATTTGAACATGAATGCTGATTTCAACTTATTTTCTGAATAACCATAGGCAAATAACCTCTAGAAGACTCAATTTCCTTAACTTTACAAAGGAGATAATACTGTTTCCTCCCAGGTTGTGTGTGTGTGTGTGTGTCTGTGATGACAAATGGTACTCAAACCATCCAGCACAGTTTCCTGTCTCCAGCTGTTGCTCAATACAGGTAATTCTTACGGTTTTCCTCTACCTCTACGCATTTCTGTCAAATTTCTCTTCTTTAAGCTTTTCAAAATTCAGCCATCAGCTAAAGAGTGGCTCTTATGAGCCAGGAACATATTAAGTCCTACAAAGATTAATAAGCCATCACCTCTGTACACAAAAGACCCTCAAATTATCTGTCCTTCTGTTTGTCCTTCTACCTGTCTACTTTTCCCGCTTTCCTCCCTCCCTCCTCCTTCTGAATATATTCTCCTAGATCTTTCCAAGAACTGCCGATTATCTCCCACGGTTTTGTCTGTCAATGAGTAAGAAGTGGCCTCACTGCTTCCTCAGACATTCTAGGTCCTCTTCTCTTGAACCTGTGCCTTACAAGAATAGTCTCGACTCCACCGTTCAGTTGTTACCCTTTGTGAGTCCTGCTGAGCTCTGATCCCTCCCCCTCTAGGGGCAGATAGATGTACCAGGTGTCCCAAGGATCAGAGACGCATTTTTCTTACCCAGAGCCATTATATCAAAAGCAGAATCCAAAGCTATATTTAAGGGAGAGAGAAAGGCTGTGAATGTCCACTCAGGGATTTAAAAAAGCACTACATTTTCTTGCTGTTGAAGATACCTCTTCCTCTAAAGCAAGATGTTACTATAGGTCCCAAGAATGCAACAGATTTTTATGTCTATCCAATGGGGCTTTTATTGATTTTATTCTCCCACCTCTTAATTGGTAATATGTGTAATTACTAAATTGTGCTTTACTTTTAAAATTAGGATATTCAGACTGGATGAAACCTTAAGTATCATCTAGAATAAGGTGCCCATTTCCTAGGTCTGATTTTACCTACACTGAGAATCAAAGAGACAAGAGAGAAACACTATTAATTATTAAATATCTGATTTGTACAAGGCATTAGGTGTTTGGCCTATAGAAATTTCCACTTTACAGATTAGGAAACTGAAGCTCATAGTGTTTCTGGAACCTCTCTAAGTTCACACAATTTAACAAACTACCATGGAAGAACTGGAATTTGAGCAAGATTCTAACACTAAACTATTTTTTTTTTTTTTTGAGACAGAGTCTCACTGTGTTGCCTGGGCTAGAGTGCCGTGGCGTCAGCCTAGCTCACAACAACCTCAAACTCCTGGGCTCAAGTGATCCTTCTACCTCAGCCTCCCGAGTAGCTGGGACTACAGACATGTGCCACCATGCCCAGCTCATTTTTTCTATATATTTTTAGTTGACCAATTAATTTCTTTCCATTTTTAGTAGAGACGGGGTCTCGCTCTTGCTCAGGCTGGTTTCGAACTCCTGACCTTGAGCAATCTGCCCACCTCGGTCTCCCAGAGTGCTAGGATTACAGGCGTGAGCCACCGCGCCCGGCCCTAACACTAAACTATTTTTGACAACACCTTTTGTCATAGGAAAAATCTCCGACTTAAAGAGGTTACATGACCTGTCCTCAAATACTCCATTTAATTAGAACAAGAGGTAAAATTTATCAGCCAATCTGCTATTCTCAAGTCTAGTGCTTATTCTACCAGGCCAAATGCCCATAACTTTTGATTCAAAGGTAATTCCAAACCACTATATGATAAATTCTAATGTCTCAATATTTTTTCCTTTTGGGAAAAAATTACTTTAAATCTTAAAAAGATACACACACACACATATATGTCTGTAAGCATGTTGCTTCTGACACTCATCCAGCTGGATATATTTTATTACTTGATCAAGAAAAAATAATAGTACATACTTAATATTTTAAATACAAAAGTAAAATGTGAAATGCAAATTCTATAAACATACACCCATTAACTTACATAGTGGTATTTTTAGACAACCATAATAATAATGATGAACACATATCAGTCATTTGCCACGTGCCAAGCACTACTCTTTGCATTTAATATAAAAATGTGATGTAATCTTTTTCAATTCTATGAAGTATTTACTGTTATTAATTTATTAATAGAAAAACTGAGTCAAAGAGAGGTCATGATATATACAATTTTCTGAAAATTGCTCTTTTTAAAAACCCAACTGTATTTCAAAATCATTCTTCCAAGTAGTATACTAATGGCTACTTTATATTAATAGTATGTTTGGCAGAGACTACTAGCTTCTTACCAGTATCTGTTACCAGTTTGTTTAAAATAATGCAATTTCTATTTTGTTAAATGACCATTTAAGTAAAAGGCGAAAGATTCATATGATCTAAAGAGAAACCAGAGTATTAAATGACCGTTTAGAATGAAGACTATACTCTTGCTGTGAAGCTTGGGCATGTGACTAAGTTCTGACCAATAATATGTAAGCAAATATCCTTTCCTTTCCTGCAGCCTCTGGATCTTTCCTTAAGAAACAGTAAGACCCTGCACCTGACCCTTTTTTTCTCTTCATACATTATTCCACCCTTCATCTTGAATGTGGTTACCGCCTAGCTGGACCATGGAAATGAGGAGCCACGCCATATAAATGGTGGGGCAGTGAAATGGATAGAGGCTGGGTCCCTGAGGGCTTCCTGAAGTAGAGAAGGAAATCAACGCTGACATTCACGTGACAGAGGAACATACTTCCATCTTGTGTCATGTATTTTAATGCGTGTGTATGTGTGTGTGTGTCTGCATTCCCCATTACTTGCAGCTGAATTCATTTTAATTAAACGGTATGGATGGAAAGTTCTCCAAACTTTCCCCTATTCCTGATTATGTAAATTAACTTCAGGCTTTTTCTTTCCACTAGAAAATATATTGCAGTGAATATTCTCATTTTTATACTAATATAACATCCTAGTATTCTACTATTATAATAATATTTCTAGAGGAGATTCCCGGAAGTATAACTGCTAGGTTAAATAGCATGCAGCTTTCAAAAATTTAGTAGTTCTGCCCTTCAAAAAGTGGTACCAAGTTCCAATATAGTGTAAGCGATTAACCTACTTCCCACAGACTTTCTAATACGGCATGCATCCTTTTAATTTGTTTTCCTTCTTATGACAGATAAAAATGCATCTCATTTGTTGTTTTAAAATGTATTTTTCTAATCACTTATAAAATGTAACACATTTCTTATGTTTACAGACATTTCAATTTCTTCGTCTGTGAATTGCCTACTCACCTCTTTGACTATTTTTATATAAGGTTGAGGGTAGGAGCTCTTTTTGAGATGAAGCTATTATCTGTTTTTATACTTCGTGTATCTCTTACCATGTTAATTACTTGAATTTGTGTTTACGTTTTTCTTTATAGCTCCCTGTCAAGCTTAGTAAGAATTACAAATGATGGTTTCCTATATTATTTTTCAGCAAATTCATTTTCAAGTGTAGACTTATTTATATACATATACACACACATATGCACGCACACGCACATAATTTTTTTGGTGTGGGGGTAAGACAGTGATCTAATTTTTTTGAAAGGCTAGACATTTGTTCTATCACAATTTATTGACCAGTACATGTTGCCCTACAGATTTTAAATCTCACCTTTATCACATATATTGTGATACAATGATATATTACTCTGAAAAATGCCATATTTCTGGAGCTTTATAGTATATATTGATATCGAGCAGAAAAATTCCCATCCTCACTAGTCTTCCTTATCAATTTTTTCTAGGCTAAGCTTGAACAAGAAAATTTGAATATATTAACTATTTTATATTCTTATCTAAATGTCTTTTCTTAAAAAACTCGCATCTAAAAATATCTCATTAAAATCCATTAACTTTTACAAGTATGGAATTAAAAATGAAGCAAATGCTTGTGCAATAAGTGGTTCAATTAGTTATTACATGCAAAACAAGGTGAAATCAGGCATTCTTGGGTAAGCTACCATCAGATTTCTTTTAAAAACATCTAACTTATAGTATAACCAGAGTCTGGGGCTTTCTCCTCAGTTTTAAATAGTTAATCTTGTCAGTTCCCATTAACTGTGGGTACATTCTCTAGTTATGCTAAAATATTTGTAAGGGAACCCTTGAAGTTTATTTCTTGTCTGGCCATGGTAGGTAGCTCTTATCAAAGGGGAGACGTGTGTGATCAAGAAGCATTTGATCAGAGATTCCCTTTTGCTGTGGCCTCTTTTCTCAGTTTCCAGCTTCACTACCCTTCAATAGAGTCTCCATCAGGAGCAACGTTACTGGCCAACTCCTCTGAGAAAAACTACAGCTTTCCATGGATACTCCATCTCAGCAGAGTATCAGTCCAATACACCAATGCTTCCTGTCACTCATTAACAGGATAGATAGTCCTTTCATGCTATATTGAAAAGAGTAGTATCTGGGTTTGATTCCCAGTTCTGTCATTTGCTAGTTGAATGAACTTGGAATTATTTGGTGACTCCTTTAGAATTTTAATTTAATCATCAGTAAAATGAGGATGATAATGGCTACTTTGCCAGGTTATTGAGTATATGAAATAAAATAAGCATATGATCCTACTATAATTCATGACATATATCACACTCTCTACAGATATTACACATTGATATCACTGTCAATTACACATCTTCCCAATCATATGTATCTTATCATAAGTGTGGGCATAGAATCCCAGTATTAAATTCCAGGAAAAAAATAAGTTAAACCATCCTATTATTACAATAAATAAATACACATATAATATGTATATAGTGTAAGCAAAATCTTAAACTTCCAATAAATGTACCTCTGAGTCAAGATTGTGTTAATTTTTAATAAATGTTCCAAACCCTCAAGTTGTATACAGATTTAAACATTTTAAATTCAATAACTACACACATCAAATAAAATTTATTTCTACAACTGATGTTATTGGTATTACACCAAATTTTACAGAGAAGCAACATATATATTTTTTATTTTGATGGCAGAGTGTAGATTTTATCAGAAACTTGTATTGATTTAGAAACAGCATGAGATCCTAAATCGAAAAATTTATCTTCAAAAACAAATGTACAGGTTAGAAAATTTGGAACAGTTGAACCATTCTGAGATTCAAAAAGGCACACTTAAGTGATTTATTTTTAATCAGACAAAATGACTCTCTCAAGAATTTTAAAAGAGGAAAATGGGGACTTATAACTAAATATATGTAAGTGACCACTGAGTTATTCCAATTCCATTGTGCATATATTGGATAATACACATTTGAATTGACTATAATAATATGTGCAAGTTCACAGAAACTAAATCAAGTACCAGTTTGAAGAGCTTCCAATATTTCTTAAAAACAAAAAATTGGGGAAATACTATAGGAGCAGGAGGGAAAGGGATAAAACACATTTACTTCTTAAAGATTTTGGTGTGTGGGTGGTACAAATAACTTGGTTCAGATTTTCCCAGAAGAAAAAATTATCCACAAACAAAACAACCTTGAAAGAGAAGCACCGAAACTTGTATTTTTTCTTTTAAATACGGCATAATATAAATAATTAGTATATGCCTGAGGAAATGAGATTTTGTTTCTTTTTGTTTGTGTTGTCTTGTACAACTTTAGTTAAATAAAAAGCCTTCAGAAAGCTTGTCATTTTAACTACTTACCAAAATTTTAATCACCTATAATTTTTGCCCCTGTTCTTCTCATAATAAGGTTAAGTTCAGTTCAAACTACTTCTATAAGCAAAGTCAATATTTCATGGTCCAGCTTTTGCCCATAAAATCGACCTGTGTAAGTCCCTTTTGTAATGCATGTCAGAAGAAAAATGCTAACATTCTGTTAATACCATACCTAAGTTTGTACTTTCAATGAGCAAACTGTTTAAAAAACATCTTCATTTTGCTTTGTAAAATTTCAATTCATATTGAAAGTATTTGTATTTGAAAGAAGAATTACTCTATTAACATTTTCTTATCTGATCCTAAAACTCCCTTGCATATTCTCCATCTCTCTGCCCTTCGTGCCTGTGTTTTATTTTAGGTTCACATCAGCCATTGCTAGGAGCACTGTGTGAGGAGCACCAAAGAGGACTCATTGCCTTAGATATTGCTCATTCCGCTCACTTTCTAGCCTCACCCCCATCCACTGCTGCCAAATGACCCTTCCAAACCTACTCCAAACCTTCTCATTCTGTGAAACTTTAAAACTTCTGACTCCTTTAGCTCCATTGCTGATACACACACACACACACACACACACACACACACACACACACTGCCTAAAGGACAGAGCAAAAAATTCTTAGCATAGCAGAAAAAGTACTTTCAGCCTCATCTCCCATCACTACCTCCGAGACAAGTCTATGCTCCAGTCAAGCTGATCTGCTCATGGTTCCCCAAACAACTAGGGTTTTCACATCACTGTGCCTTTACCTGCTGCTCCCATTTCCTGGAAAGTCCTTTTTTCTTAACAGACATCACTTTCTCTATGAAAGTTTTACAGCCTTCTGGAGGCAGTGCAGTGTGCTCTTTCCTACCGTCTTTAATTGCTCGGCCAATATATCATTGTATTTATCATAGGCCATAGATGGCTTTATATCAAAACATTTGCTGCATCTCCCGGATGAGATGGTGCCTGAGTGACATCCTATTTTAGTGACAACAGGTTTGGCCATGAGATCTGCTTTATCAAATAAAATGAGATTGGCATGGGCATTTAACACTTCCAAGCAAAAGATCTGGCAAAAGGCAAATAGATTTCTCTAATTCTCAGTTTCCCCATCGGTGCCATAGGGCACATAATAAAAGATAACTAAAGTGCTTAACACAGTTCTCAGAATACTACAGATGCTCAATAAAATTTTAACTATTTCATTATTTGTATTATAAGGATAATCATTTCTTGAATTTATTGAAACACAAAATCATAAGAGCAGTATATTCAGACAGAGATAAAGTAAACTAACAATTCTCTGCAACTACTCATTATTTTCAAAGCAAATTTAGTGTTTCTAATAGTTTTTAGTTAGGAGAGCTCATAAGCCTTTAGAGGATAATTGGCAGGATGGATAGTGGACTGGATGTCTAGTGATCCTGTAAAATAGCAGCATGGAAAATTTAGATTATTCCCCAGCACTGTCCTCCAGTGTTCTGCATGTGAGGATATGTGACTAACACCACAATCTACTTAGTATTTACCTTTAACATTAATGGCATTTGTTCACTGAGGCCAAGCCCGGTAGATCAGCTCTCAAACCCACTATTCCAAATAATTTTCAGATTTAAAATCTGGCAGAATGTTCACACAATGACATCATGCACACTCAACATCTCCCACAGAGCATGCCTTGTCTACTCTTCTTAGAACAAAAGAATGACGAAAAGGAGATAAGAGCAGAGATTCGCTCAGGTTCTATAATAGAATCCATCTTCTGAACCAAGGTCATGCTTGGCAAGAACAATCCTTGTCCAGAAAACAATAAAGCCAACTTATGAAAAATGTTCTTGAGTTCCAGCATACAATGAACTGTAAATCACTATTTATGAAGTATCCAATTTACGCCAGTATTTTATATGATGATCATAGGTCAATAACAAATAACATAGTCTGAAAAGCTAATTTAAGTTTTTAGCGCGAAGAGGCATAATTCCTTTTTTTAAATGGAAAAGTCACTGGCAGAGTTTTTATATATGTAACTAATTTATAAGATGCATATATATTTTTTTTGTTTTGTCATATGATAAATTGAAATTTATTTCATTCTTTTAAACATGTGTTTAGAACTGATTGGAATCTGTATTGAAAGATTAGTTTTGGTTAAATTAACTTCGCTTTCCTTCAAATAGAAAGAGTGCTCACTGGCTATAACAATACATTTATTGAAAATCTAATCTATACTGCAAATTCAGTAGGGTATTTTGAAA
This sequence comes from Lepilemur ruficaudatus, assembly GCA_963574885.1. Lineage (NCBI taxonomy): Eukaryota > Metazoa > Chordata > Mammalia > Primates > Lepilemuridae > Lepilemur > Lepilemur ruficaudatus. The sequence continues at coordinate 7,577 of CAUYRT010087101.1, read as the reverse complement.
TTACACAAGTATTCCTCTTTTTATTCCTACTTTACATAAAATAAATAAATAGTATTTTATTTTGTGTATTTTTTATCTTAACAGTATCTTATTACATGTATTGACTGAAAGATCAAGGGAAGTAAGGATTAATCCAGGGAAAGTATTTCTCTCTCTCTCTCATCATCATCATCATCTTGAAAGGACATAGGTGGAAAAATTAAACCATCTGAGCATAATAATAGTTTAGGAACAAATGAGATTGTGTCTGTGTCTGTGAGAACCCTTTTAATGATATTACTCTGAGATTTACTCTGAGAACACCACTGGAATAGGAGTATCCTAGACAGCGTAACACACGTTAAGTCATGAGCATTCATTCTCTGCCCTCTTGTGGTCGGTATTGTCAGCTGACTAACATGGCATAAAGGTTATGAATCAATCAGCAACACTGATGATGTATAATGTTCCTAACACAATGTTTATTAAAATGAATGTATATCAGTATTAATATTTCATCTTCTTTTAGTGATACTATAATACAATTTTAAATGTAACTACTTTAGTTTTGCAATTGTATTATTCAAACCACTAGCATAAAAGTACTTGATTGGAAATAAACCAGAGGATCTAATTACAGCCCTCAGATGCAGAAACAGTCTCCTATTTTTCGATAATCTGTTCACTGTAATCAGGTGGCTTTGTTGTGCATATCTAGAAATACAAAGAATTTGAGAAAATCAGAGCATTATGTAATTGCTGCATTTATCTACATTTATCTGTTGCATTTTGGACTACTTAATCCTGGACAATTCTGCTTTGAGGAATTGATTTACTTTTCAGACATTGCATTTGTTCAAACATTAATTGAATGTCCACATTTCTTTGTATACCACCCATATAATTAGTAGCATTTTGCCACCCTGCTTAGCAAGGAAGACTTCATGTGAGAGCTTTATGAAGCTGCATATGTGATATGATTAGAGGATGGATAAGAACCGTATTTTACAAACTCCTGTCATAAAACACCTTTCTCACTTGCTTGTTGATGAGTGAAATGCCACATTGAAGATTTATTAACTTCTCAGATGTACTTTCAGCATTTTAGTGGGTATATTTCTGGGAGTGGCTGGGAAGAATGTGAACAAAATCACACGTGTTCCCTTTTGTCTTCCCACTTCCCCTCATACTCTTTGCTCTCTTCATCCTTTCGTTCTGTTCCCCCTGAATAATGGATGATCCCATCTGTATACACAGTCCGTGTGTGACATGACTCCTCTTTACAGTAGACAGGACAGGCTAAGGGCTATGAATATTGTTGTCTGTGACCTTTCCAGCAGCAAAGGGGCCAAGCAGCAGCTTCTTAATGGGGCAAAGATGGATACAATTAAAATCAGATTTATTCATTTTCACTAAAGATAAAGTTTGCTAACCTAAACCCAGTCTGCAATGTAGTTGATTTCTTCTTCTTAGTCCTTTTTATGGGCCATCCCATGTTGTTTCTATTCACTTGGCTTCATTCCAGAGAAACCAGGAAGGATATATTATGCTGTGCTAACAAACAACTCCAAAACATCACCTTAAAACAGTAGTGATTTCTTTATCTCACAGCACACATCCACTTTATGTTTGCTAATCATAGTTACCTAGGTTGACAGAGAAACCCCCACTTCTGTCATCGCCAATGCCAGAATGACAGAGACCCATGGAGGCTCCCACTCCAGCAATGAAATGCTCTGGCCTAGAAGTGACATAAACAACTTCCATTCAAAACTCATTGGCCAAAACCACAAGGTGTCTAGGAAATACAGTCCTTTCATGTGCTTGGGAAGGAACACCCTATGAAACAGGAGGTAAACAATATTAACGACTACCACATATGATCCCTCCAAACAGTACCTCCCTGTCCTGGAAGACAATTGCTATGGTTTGCTGCACTTACTAGCATCATTTAGCGCATTATATTTCTCTGCACCCTACTGTTTGTTCTTCTAATTTTGCTAATTTGCCACCAAGTTCATGTTCTTTCTTCTATTCCATTGTACTTCTATTACTATCACTACCTGCTTTCAAGCAGCTGACATTCTAAAGGAGGATGTGGACATGTAGTTCTGGACCTAATACGGTGATATAAGTGCAGTGAAAGTACAAATGTAATGCCTCCATCTCAGAGTGCTGGAGTTTAGAAAGCTTCCAAAAGGGTGATAGTAAATTGAAGTGCAGAGATAAGACGTTATTTCACTAAGACAAAAAGCATGTTCCAATGGCAAGGAGATACGGTGAGTACAAAGACACGCTAATTGTTCAATGTCGCCGTCTAAAATTCAAATTCTCAGAAAGAGTCTGATTGGATCTCTCTTAGGTCATGTGCCCACTGCTTGGCTAAGAAAAATCACATTGATGTGATCAAAAACAACACCAATACTATTGTGATGAAGAAGGTTGGCTGTTAATGAGAGAGAGACAGAAAGAAAAAGAGAGACAAAGAGTTAATGTTGGGGAAAAAATAAAACAGAATATAGTTGTCCCCTATAGTGAAGCAATATCAAAGTGACTAAGGTCTTGTGTGTCACAACAGGTGTCTGGATTTCATTCTCAAGTTGATGCAGAACCAACTAAAGCAATTTCAGAATTGAGTGACAGAGTTCAGACTGCAGTTTAGAAAGATCTCTCTTTCATAGTATTACAGAGGATAGATTTATTGAGACTAGAAGCAGGGATACCTATTAGAGCACTATTGCTATAATTTAGTTGAGATATGGGGAGGCCACAGTGAAAAATAGTAATAAAAGTAAAGATGAGAGGGCAATGATCCAAGATATGCAGATAATGTATGATAAGCAGCAGGTAGGAGTCACATAATCGGTGAGGACAAAGGAGACATGCAAGCTGACCAGGTGTCCTGCCTTTGGCAGATGGGTGGATGTTGGCGCCAGTGATTACAATGGCAGGGAGAGTGGTTTCCGTGAGGGTGGAGGTGGCAGTGAGCTCAGTCCTCCCACAGCCAGCCCTGTCTCCACTGTCTTGTATCTTGAAGGGCAACATTTCAAAAAGCAAAATCATTTTTTTTTATTAGTAATACCTGACAAACAGAGCACCAACCAGGGTCATTTCATTATCAGTGGTGAGGTCATCATTGTATATTTAACTTGAGTTGGATCAGTTTTAAAAGAATATATAGTTTGCATGCACTAAAAGATTTAAGGGAATATGTTCAAAATTCTAGTAAGTTCTAGATTTGGAACTAGCATAGAATCACCAAATTATTGAGTACTCATAGGTGAAACAGTAATTGATAGGTTAAAAGTACAATTTTTAAAAAAGGAAAGAGAAAACCGTTTTACCTACGTGCCTGCCCTTAAAAGCAGAGCTGTGTTTTAGCCATCACAGTGTTCGTTAGCAGCACGTTTAGGCTCCTCCAGTTTTTTTATTTTTCCTCTTAACTAATTACATAAATTAACATAAATCCCAAGTTACGTGGGCTTCCTAGATTTCATAGCCCATTTCCACCTTTCCTTTTTACAGTCATGCTTGGCCACAACACTATAAAACCAAATTAAGCTCCGTCTGTGCTGAGAGACAGTGTGCGACACACCTGCATTTTCCTATATGTCATGTCTATGTGCATAATTCTCACGGCCACTTTAAATCCATTTTAAGATACTGTAGGGTGTTCAGAAATAAATATTTTAACAAATTGAAACATAATGTAATTAAACTTCATCTTGTATCTAACTTTTAATGGTGATGCTTCGAGCTTCAGTTAGAAAAAACATTCACCATTTATTGGTTCATGCATGCATGCGTTATTTTAGGAAATATTAATGCCTTTACATGTGCAAGACACTAGTCAATGAAAATATGAATTAGAAAGTAAAGATAAGGTATGTCCTTGAATAACAATAATATGGGATAAAATGCGAGCTGAATAACAACAATTTGAGATAAAATAATAAATCCTCTTACATCAGTTACCCCCCAAAAAGAGCAAGTCACTCTTTCAACTGAGAGGCGCCATGCAATAAGATCTGTTTTTGATGTTGGAAAAATAAAAGAATGAAGGGCTAAATGAGGAGCTAATACAATTGTGGTGACCTTCGAGAAAATAAATGTAAAACCTGAACACATGGTTTATGTGAAAATGAGTACTGCTGAAATTTTTATTTTTTAAGTAATTCACCTTATATTTGTAACAACTTTGCATTGTCTCAAAACTTTTTTCTAATAAAAACAGTTTTCTAATAAAAAAGAATGTTTTAAATCGAATTTTAAAATTAAAATTGAGAAAATATAAGATGACCGACTCATGTCAGCAAAACTGGCTCTTTATTGTTTCACTCTTAGCAATCTTTTTTCTACATGATCCTCTTTAACAGACCAGAAGCGTAATTTCGCCAGTGCTCCACTTCAGTTAGGAAGTAACTAAGTCAACGTAAATCCCCAACAGAGAAAAATGAAAATGAAAAGATGATTTAAGTATTTCCATCTAGTCTTAACATGGAATATGCAGAAAGTCTTTAGGGGTCAAGGGAGTTTTCGTTAGGTGAGATATAATTTATCACATAAATCTACCTGTAAATCACAAAACACTTTGCATAAATTCTTATTTTGATGTAATGTCAAATTTATAGAAAAACTTCAAGAATAACATAAGAAACTCCATTATACACTTCACCCAAATTCACCACTTCTTTAGATGTTTTCCAATTTGTGTGGTTGCTCTCTTTTTCTCTGTCTCTCTCTCTCAGACACACACACAGACGTTTTTGTGTATGTGTGCATGTGTATATAGATAAGATAGATACACCCACACATGGACATACATATTTCTTTTTTCTAATCCATTTAGAAAAGCTAGAAATATTGTGCCCCTTTATTCCAAGTATTTTGGTATTCACTTCTCAACACTAGACATTCTCTTATCTAACCAGAGTATAATGACCAAAATCAGAATAATTAAGATAATACTATATTATTATAAGACTACCCATACTCTTAGTCTATATTTATTTTTTAAATTATATCTATGCTATTGTGTTTCCTGCTCAAGGATCCAATTCAGATTTGTGAATTGCATTTGTCATGTTTCTTTATTTTTCTTTACTATGTAACACATCCCAAGTCTTTTTTGTCTCTTTTGACCTTGACATTTCTTAAGTGTACAGTGCAGTCTTTTGGAGATTGGAAGGCATGCCATATGAGTGATGTTGTGTCCCTTTTAGTTCATTATGTCAAGGACACATACTATCAGTTTGTCTGAATACTTATAATAACTCTGACCATAAATATTGTTTAAACTGGCTTCTACCAGATTTCCACCCAATACATTTTTATACATTATTTTTAGTATTTACTAAGGTGATTTCCAATGATAAGTTGTAGAATATTATTTCTGATTTCCAATTATTTAAGGATATATTCAAAAGAACTTATTTCCACATAAAATCCTGCACATGGACGTTTATAGCTGCTTTATTCATAATTGCCAAAACTTGGAGGCAACCTAGATGTCCCTCAGTAGCTGAGTGAATAAATACACTGTAGCATATCCACATATTCTTCAGTGCTAAAAAGAAATGAGCTATCAAGCCATGAAAAGACAGGGAGGAATCTTAAATGCATATTAGTAAGTGAAAGAAGTCAATCTGAAAAGGCTGCATACTACAAGATTGTAACTGTATGGAAAAGGCAAAACTGTGGAGATAGTGAAAGAAAGGATCACTGATTGACAGAGTTTGGGGGCTGGAAAAGGGAAGACTAGGTGGAGCACAGAGGATTTTTAGAGTAGTGAAAATAATCTGTATGATACTTTATGGTGGTTACATGCCATCATACATTTGTCCAAACCCATAGAATATACACCATCAAAAGGGAACCCTGATGTCAACTAGAGACTATGGGTGATTATGATGTGACAATGCACGTTCATCGGTTGTAACAAATGTACCACTCTGATGCAGGATGTCGATAATAAGAGAGGTTATACATGTGTGGGAGTAGGGGAAATATGGGAAATCTTTGTACTTTCGTCTCAAATTTGCTTTGAACTTAAAACTGCTCTAAAATAATAGTTTTACAGTAAAGCAAAGTATATTCTAGTGTTGTGACCCTAAACCACATTCTAACAATGAGATAGAAAAGTGGTCGAAGGTGACCACCACTTGATGGTAGTTCAATTCAATTAGACAGTTATTTATTGAGTACTCTTTTGTGAGAGATGATGTATGTGTTTAAAAGATACCTTGAACAGGTTACAATTCAGTAGGGAACAAAACAAGTTAATGCATATCTACTCTGCCTCAAGTGAGTACTAAGTGTCTTAGGAGGTATAAAGCTAATCTTTATAAATATTAAAGAAGAGATACTTAATCAGGCTGGTTTAAAATCAAGTCATTAAAAATATGGGGTGCAGGAGGAAAGTATCTTCAATGGAGCAAAATGCAAAAGCAAAAAAATAAATGAATAAATACATATATAATAGATTTAAAATATCTGGAAAATATTTAGGAAAGAGGGAATTCTGTTTGAAAAGCAAGTAAGTTACATGTTCAACAGTAAATCTGGAAAGGTGAGTCGGGCAGAAACCCTTGGCTAATAGAAATAGACATCTACACTTTTCCATCAAGAAATGGAGAATCACTGAAAGCCTTTGTAGAGAACAGAGCTGTGGTTAAGTGTTACATTTGGAAATAGGAGTGGGTTTAGAAGATTCAGGTTGTAGAGAGATCAATTAGTGGAGTAAGGCACAAGTTTAGGTGACATAAAATGAAAGTCATGACTATGGTGGTAGCAATGAGAATGATGATGTTTCATATCCATAATACAACTAGACAAACTGAAGGATGAGTTTATGTGGTTGCAGTAGTCACTATGGTGCTCATCCACATCCCATTTCCAAGGCCAGGACATGCATGCATCAGCTATTATGAAAATTATCTTCTAAAGGCTCAAAGCTATCTCACATCTCAGGAGAGACATGAAATGAATGGGAGTAAGCTTGCGTGGGAAGTTACCCACCCCATCTTTGGAGGTGCCAATAGTCAATTACTACTTAACAATGAGGCACAAAAGACGAGCTACTGGGCTCAGGGGAAAACAATTCCGTGGTTTGGTTTATGCTCCAGAGCCATGCCTCTTCCTCCCATTACCTAAGACCACATCCTTTCTTGCTCCACTCCTTTTCCTTTTCCATCCTGCTTCTCTCACTTCTTTAAGGATATTCCCTGAAGAGCTCTCACTCAATAAATCACAGCATCCAATCCCCGTCTAAGGCTCTGTTCTCAGGAGCCCAAACCCAGACAGTGGGTGTGTGTCATTTGGGGGTGGAGGGGCCGATATACTAAGCATGAGACATTAGAAAAGAATCAGTGCTTGTAATAGAAAATTAAGGAAGAGAACCTAGTTGTAAAACAAAAATAATTAGTTTATTGAAGTCAAGAGCTAGATTAAAGATGGCAGACGAGAAAAGCCGCCAGCCAGAGTGTCTCCGCAAAAAAGACAGATTTTAAAAGAAAGCGGAAGAAATAAGCAAGCAGACAAGCATACATCGGACAAGGGTCAGAAGGAGGGATACCTGAGACCACGAGAGACTCCATGGG